>APFE030268792.1:124778-213570 GCA_000404065.3 Pinus taeda | reverse complement strand
GATGATGTGGCCCACAAACCAACTTTGAGGCCAACAGCTGAAGGAGTTGAAGATGTAAATCTTGGGACAGCTGAAAATCCAAAAATGGTAAAACTTTCGAAGGCATTGCCGCCAAAGGTAAAGAAAGAATAAATCATATTATTGTCTTTGTATGCTAATGTTTTTGCATGGGACTATTCAGATTTGAAAACTTATGACACAAGTATCATTCAGCATACTATTCCCATAAAACCAAATCAAAAACCTTTCCGGCAAAAGTTGAGAAGAATTAATCCTAAATTGCTGCCATTGATTGAAAAAGAAGTCAATAGATTGTATAAGTCTGGAATTATAGTGCCAATTCAGTTTTCCGATTGGATTTCCAACTTGGTGCCCGTGAGGAAGAAAACCGGTGAGATTCGCTTGTGCATTGACTTCAGAAATCTGAACAAAGTTTCATTAAAGGACAATTATCCGCTACCCAAGATGGATCACATATTGCAGCGGGTAGTGGGGGCATCTAGGATGTCATTGCTTGATGGATACTCTGGGTACAATCAGATTTTGGTGCACGAAGATGACCGTGACAAGACAGCATTTACTACTCCATGGGGTACATTTCATTATGCCAAGATGCCCTTTGGATTGAAGAATGCGGGTGCTACATTTCAGCGGCCAATGGACATGGCCTTTGCAAATGAGAAAGATGTCTTTCTAGTTGTTTACCTTGATGATTTGACCGTGTTTTCTAAATCAGATGAAGAGCATTTGTTTCACTTGACTAAAGTGTTTGAAAAGTGCAGAAAATATGGCATCTCATTGAATCCGAAAAAGAGTCTTTTTGCTATGAGTGAAGGCAAGCTGCTAGGCCATATCATTTCTAAATATGGCATTTGTATAGATCCTGCATGAGTAGAAGCAATTCAGCAATTGGAGCAACCTCGTAGCAAGAAAGAAATTCAGTCTTTCAATGGTAAGTTGAATTTTCTGCGTCGTTTCATTCCCAATCTTGCTGAACATCTTAGAGAGATAACCAATATGCTCAAGAAAGACAACGATGTTAAATGGACCGAAGAGGCGGTGAAGTCTTTCAATTTGATAAAGGTAGTCTTATCTTCAGCTCCAACTTTGATCAGCCCAGATTATACACAGGATTTCATTTTGTTTTCATTTGCTTCCGAGCATACATTGGCAGCCGTGTTAATGCAAAAGAGAGATGGAGTTGAGAGGCCCATAGCGTTTTTCAGCCGCATCATAAGGGACGGAGCGCTGAATTATAATATCATTGACAAGCAAGAATTGGCACTCATCAAAGCATTGAAATATTTCCGAGTTTATATATTGAATTCTCATGTTTTAGCATATGTTCCTAATGCAGCTGTGAAGGATGTTTTAGTTCAAACGGAACTGGAAGGAAGAAGGGGTAAGTGGATCGCTGCACTCTTAGAGTATGATGTAGAAATTAAGCCTACCAAGTTGATTAAAGGTCAAGCTTTAGCTAAGTTAATGGCTGAAACAAATATTCACGTCCTTGATATCAATTTGATTGCTACCTTGTCCGATGAAGATGAAGAAAATTCTATTTTACCGGTGTCTGATATCTTTGTGTCTTCACCTTGGTATGCTGATATAGTTTATGTGCTTCAAAATTTATCTTCACCTCCTGGAATGCCTAAAAACAAAGCTAGAACATTGAAACTAAAGGCTGCCAAATTTTGCATTATCAAATCTGCACTTTATTGGAAAGATCCCGGTGGCATCTTGCTGAACTGTTTGGCCGAAGAGGAAGCTAAGACAACAGTTGATGATTTTCACAAAGGTGATTGTGGGGGTCACTTATTTTGGAAGACCACGGCTAATAAGATTTTGAGAGTTGGTTTTTATTGGCCTTCTTTATTTTTTGATGTGTATAAAGCAGTAAAGAGTTGTCATGAATGTCAAATTTTTCAAGGGAAACAAAAATTACAGCCTTTACCTCTCAATCCGGTCGAAATCAGTGCACCATTTCAGCAATGGGGCTTGGATTTTATTGGCGAAATCCATCCAGCATCTTCCGGGCAGCATCGATGGATCTTGACCGCCACAGATTACTTCACAAAATGGATTGAAGCCATTCCTACTCGGCAAGCTACGGACTCGGTAATTATCTCCTTTCTTGAGAATAATATCTTGTCACGTTTTGGCTGTCCACATAAGATAATTACAGATAACGCAGCAGCATTCAAATCAAAGAAGCTGGTTGATTTTTTTATAAATATAACATCATCTTGGGTCATTCAACCGCCTATCATCCGCAAGGTAACGGGCTGGCCGAATCTTCAAACAAATCGCTAGTGAATATCATAAAGAAATTGCTAGAAATAAATAAGAAAAGCTGGCACAAGAAGTTGATAAATGCATTATGGGCTGATCGGGTAAGTCAAAAGAAGTCAATTGGAATGTCACCTTTTGAACTTGTTTATGGAGTAGATGCAGTTTTTCCTACTTCACTTAGTGTTCCGGTAGCAAAGTTGTTTCAAGAAGCTAGTGGTGAAGAGGATTCTATGCAAAGGAAGATCAGTCAAATGATTCATTTACAGCAGACACGAGATGAGGTTCACCAGAATTCCCTTAAGTTGCAGGAGCGCATAAAGAAAATTTATGATAAAAAGGCCAAAGCTGATGATTTTCAGATTGATGATATTGTGTTGAGATGGGATGCCTGCAATGAAGACAAAGGGAAACATGGAAAATTTGACAACTTGTGGAAGGGTCCTTACAAAATTGCAGCGTACCGTGGTCCAAATGCTTTTCTTCTTAAAGAAATGAACAGTGAGGAATGTCTTGGTGGGTCGGTGAATGGCCGCCTGCTCAAAAAGTATCATGCTTGAGCATTTTCTGCTCTATTCACTCTCATTGTAAGTACCATTTTATTTTCATTCTGCAGCAAGTGTGAAACTGATCTCTCATCTTCAGTTTGGGGCCCGTGGTGAAGGCTATAATTCTGAAAATGGTGGTTAGTTTGTGTGAGTTTTACAAGTTGTTTCAGTCATTTCATTTTCTGCATAGAGTAAGTGAGTTAGTGTCAAAGTCAGTCTAGGATTTCAGTAAATTGTCCAACTCAAATAAAGTTGTTTTCAAATGTGGTCACATGTGAATAAATTGACTCCATTGCCCAATAGATAAGGCACTGGTCTGCTCTCCCAGAGGTCTAAGGTTCTTGGCACCTCCAAGGAGCTACCATCCCCATTGGAGCCAATGTAAGTGTCGGTCTTGAAAGCCCTCCATCAGTGATCAAAAAGCTCTTTGCATTTGCATTAGTACCAGTCTCATCAGTGTCAAATCTTGGATCCCATTAGGCATGCCATAACCCTGATGGAGGAGCTGGTCTTTATGCCCCTCTTGGCTTTGCTGGATCAGGTCATGTCAGTTATTAAAGTTTTTCAAGCTTGTCTTGATGTGTCTTACTGTCAAAGTCCTAGGTCTAGGGTTTTGGTCATTTGTCTCTGCAAGGTCATGTCTCTGAAAATCCATGAGTACTCAGCAAGCCAGAGGGAGGTTTGTTAACATGTTTCTTTCTTCGATATTTTTATCTTGTACAGTCAATTTTTACCTTGGATTTAAAAACCTCTTTTTTAAAAGCCAAGGGTCATTTTCTAAAGTTTGTAAATAAGTATAAAATTTCAAAGTTTCCAACAGACAAACTGCAACCTGGTCTCTGCCAAGGTCTTCAGATGATTACCTGCAAAAAGAATCAAGTCAAAGCACTCAAAAAGTCAAATTCAGGATAAAGGAAACCAAAATCAGTGTTTTTAAAAAGTGTCAAAAAGAAACCTTATAAAGTGGGTTTATGGATGAAATTTTTTCAAATTAAGTTTATAAAAGGTATGTTCCCTCCTTTCACTCTCATTGTGCATTTGAAAGCTTGCAAGAGAGGGTTTGAGAGAGTGATAGGCGAAAGGAGCGGAATTGCAGTGGTTTCGGGCAGCAGAGCAGTGCGTGACCCGTTCAAGGTGGTGCGCGACCCGTTGGGCAGTGCGCGACCCGACCAGCACCCCTCCACAGTTCAGAAATTTAACAGGCGCGACCTGTTGAGAGGCCTGCGCAACCCGTTGAGCCGCCGGCCTGCAAAACTCAAACAAAATTCCCAACTTCTCTTCAAATCATCTCAATCGCTCGAGGTAGGGTCTTTATTCGTTGTTTTGGAGATAGATGATGAAATTAAGGTGGTAGGCTATGGTTTTAACTTCATATCATGCAAATGAAATGACTTATATGGCTGCAATATTTGTTTGCAAAATGTGTTAGGGTTTTATGATGTTTCAAATTGTTTTTTCCCTCAGTTGGTTTCCTTTCCCCTTCCCTTCTTTTCATATTCATATATATGTCATTTTCCCTATGTTATTTGTAACTGAAATGTAAATCCCCTTCCTATCCCTAAATCACTAAATTGAAACCCTACCCCTCCCAAGACACACATATAAAACAATGTATATATAAAGTTTCAAAACCCTATATCCCCTATCATATGCATGTACAAAAATAACAAAAATTGTTGATTCAAAATGTCAGCAAGTTGGTGAATAAATTCCCTTTTTCCCTTGATTAAACATGTGTACATATACTCCATGTTTATTTCCATATATGTTTTCCCTATATACAAGGTGTCTTTGCAAATGATTTCCTAAATTCCAATATGTGTTCCTATAAGCATGATCATTTGCTAGATATCCCTTGAAATTCCCTGTTATTTTCATATTTTCCCATTCCTTATCAAGAAATTCCCTCCCCTAACTTTCCCCTCATGTTTTTCCCCTTGAAACAGCATAGAGTTCAGCATTTTTGCAGGCAGAGACAGCAGTTCCATTTGTCTTTCAGTTTGTCCACTTTGCTCCAAAAACCATGTCAAAAGCCGAGACTTATGAGCAAAGTGATGACCATTCATCATCTACAGAGGAGAGGAGGCCTCGTAAGGGTGGTAAGGGTGGACATCATAAGCGAGAGGAGCCCACCTCTCTGGCAGAATTACAGGCCTGCCCCATGGCAGTGAGTTGTTTTCAGTATATGTCTTGTTATGATTTCTGTGTGAGAATTTCTCAGATTCAGTATCATAGAGAGTTGGCCTGCTTGTTTGTCTTGCACCTCCATGATGGACATGTCACTCTGGCAGGGGTGAACTTCACATTGACTCCTGAGGTGATCTCATAGGCTACAGGGATACCAAGTGTGGGTGAGGTGTGGCCTAAGCGCAGATTGCTAGATTTTGTTCACTTTGAGCCCTATGTCCAACCATCATTTGTGAGACTTTTGACAGGTGTTTTCCCATTCAAATTTCTCCGGAGCGAGTATGCTCCCATCATGAGGCTTATTATGCATTATTTTACCTGTGAGGGCAGATTTTCACAGGTGTACTCCTATCATATTCACCTTTTGATGCATTTCACCCGAGTGAGGATGATGAACACCCCAATCTTCTTATTTCAGAACATTCAGAGGATGGTGCCCATGTTGCAGATAAGACCCTGACTCAACAGTACAAGAGCCTATACCATTATGGTTTGATTTAGCTCATAGTCTCACATCAGTTGACTCAGCAGGGCATTTCATGGGAGGAGTTCATCTCTCGTGAGTTTTTCACTGTGCCACATCAGCCACATCAGGAGGTCATTCATGAGGAGGGAGGACCATCTCAGCAGCCTGATGCTCCCGTCACCCGACATGTTAGCTCCACTCCTTTAGTCACTTATCAGAAAGGCCCAAGGGCCTTATTTGCAGCAGCCAGGCGAGTACTATCTCCACAGCAGGTGGAAGGGGTCTCGCCTTCATCGTCATCACAGCAAGTGTTATCTCCACATCAAGTGGAAGGGGCCTCGCTTTCTTCACCAGCACAGGTACCAGAGAGGGGCAAGCAGCCCATGATTCATGAGGGTCCATCAGGAGTTCCGGACACTGAGGTGATTGATCTTGAGGTCACTTCTCCTAGCCAAGAGGCAAGGGAGCTCATTCAGCATCTCAGGGCCGAGAATGATGTTTTGCAGAGGAGACTTGACGCTGCCCAATGGACCATCACCTACCTGGAGTAGCAGAACAAACAGCTAGAGGAGGAAAAGGTGCTTGATGAGTTGTGGAGGATTCGTAGTGACCGAGTCCTAAACCGAAGGAGGCACGGTGATCCTTTGCCTGCTGAGCGAGAGTCCATGCTCATCCAGGTGAATGCCCATTTAGAGAGGCTGTTGGCTAAGGCCAACCAAGAGAAGAAGCTGCTGAGAAACATGAAGAATCACTATTGGGCAAGGATGCATGTATGCAAGGCCATAATGAAAATGTTCCAAAGGAGGTTGTCTGAGGCTCTTAGGCGGAAGAAAAGGACCAATCCACTCCGTATCTTGGAGGAGGCATCCCTCAAAGATCATGGCACTCACTAGCATCAGCAACAGCACCAAATCCCAAAATTTTTTGAGAATTTTGGGTAATTTTGGAATTTTTTGGAAATTTACAGGTTTTGGCTTCTCAACGGGTCTCACCCCCGGTGAGACCCTTTGTCATCGTAGCTCCGTTTTGCAAAAAATCAGCATTTTTGGATTTTTCATGTAAATTTACATATGCCTATGGATGTATTTGAAGTTTTTATGGAGTTCTGGGCCTCCAAAAGGTCAAAATACATGAAAATTTTGACTTTCTGCCCCTTTTCTGAGTTGCAGAAGCAGTCTTGGGACAATTGAGTTTTGACTGGGCAAATGACCTCCAAATTCCAAATTTCCAGTTGGGTTGGAAATTAGACTCGCATACCTTTCCAACGAGCTATCTTGCACCCAATTCTGATACCGGGACGGCCTCCAAATAGAGCTCCAAAGGGCGCGACCCGTTGAGAAAAGGGGCGCGACCCGTTGAGGAAATGTTGCCAGATTTGACCAGTTCAGCACAGAAATTCCAGTTTTGACCTTTTTCGACTTTCTAAGGTTAATGATGATCTTAATGGATGTAATTGTGACACTTTTTGGATACTTTTACTCTTGTTTAACTCTTCTAGAAGAAATTTCTCATGTAAAGGGTAAAAATTGAATGTATGAACTGATTTCCAAGTTTATAGAGGCAAGTTGTTTTGACTACCTATTTTGTAGTGCTTAGTTTAGAAATTGTTCAAACTGCCCCTAGGATAGTGAGCTAGACCCATGAAGGCAGGGAAAGAGGTTAGATCATCTATATTATGTACTTTCTTACTCATTGTAATGGTTGGACTCTTGAGGGAGCAGTAGCTCATTGTATTATCTCTTGTATCTCTGCAATTTTTGGCAAGGAAGACCAGGGTTTTGCAGTCATCTTTGGGATTCTTGTGGACTCATGTGTTGATGGTGTCTTTCTTCAGTAATTGTAAGATTTGTTATGTGTTTCATTTTCCTTCTATACTTCTGCATATTAAACAAATGAAGTGATAAAGTAAGAATTCATGCTTGTCATGCTCTACTTTTAAGTTTGTTTATTTTTGATGTTTTCTACTGTTTAATGAGAATTCAAATTCATTGTATTCTCTCTTTAGCCTTCTCTCTTTCATTCCTGACCATTCACTTCAGTCAAAGACATCAGCACGGCCTCCTACCTCGCCCCAAAGACTCCCCTGCAGAAACTGTGTCCCATCCCCGCAGCCAAATTTGCCCTCTCCTCAACTTGCCACCAAAAACCCCAAAATCAAATTCTTTTATCAGTTTACTAGCCTAATATCAGTGTTACTTTGTTGGTCATCTCCCTAATTGAAAATTTTCCAAGAGATACTGGAGGGAGCCTTCTCCTGCCCCGTTGGGCTAGCTACGAGGCTGAATGGTTTGATGTAGCTTTGAGATTTGCCTTTCTCAGCCTGAGGTGAAATGTCAAACACTAACAACCTGATTACCAGCCAATGATGTAAGTTGTTAACAAGCACAAGAGGAATCACCGATAATGATAATGACCCTCAAGGTACTACAATACAATTCACGTGGTGTGAATATATGAGTCAATGTCGAACACCACACAAAATCTTTCGATCAAAGGCCATCAATGTAAACCTGTCGCCAGAAGTGAAAAACATGCCATTGAGGCATGCAAGCTTCAAAGTACTGAAAGGGTTGTTCCTAAGCCAAATTCTTGGATAATGAGCTAATGTCGACAAGAAGTGACCCATTGTAGGAGGGCCTTAATGAGTCCTACATCTATGACACGAAATGAAGCAAATGATTTTGTGGAGGTGAAAACGATCTAATGATACAAGGTTCATGAATGGTGGTCATCAAAAATGGAGAGTGAAGGTATTGCAATGGATGAGGTGTTAGCTGGGCTGGTGAATTCTCTGAATGACTTCTCTTGAACATATCAGCAACACTGAGACGGATTGGTAGCGTTAACCCCAAAGTGGATGGTACGAAGGACCAATGGTGATGTGACCTGTGAATGGAATAACCCAACTCGACTCAATCATGGTGATGGAGTGAAAGTGTCATGTTCAAGAGCGATCTGCTACCAATGAAGTTCTTCAAGTTTTCTTCCCTTTTTCCCTAGTCATTGTTGACCAGTACCTCTTTATTGTTTTCAAGCTTGAGGCGAATAACATATGCTTGTTCAATAATTTTCCCTTCAGGAAAACCTATCGCTATGTTTTAGCAAGCCTAGCGACAATGAAAATCGCTCTTGTCTGGATGGACAAGTTTGTCACTATTGTTTTAACGAGTTTAACAAAAAAGATAACTCGGTCCTTTTCATGTTTAGAGAGTTTGAAAAGAGATGGAAAGGAAACTCCAGTAGTCCTTTTTTGTGGCATAATCCCTTAAGTCCAAAAAAGTATAATATAATATGAAAGGGATGACTTTTCGATAGCTTTAGCGAGCCAAAAAAGACAAGCACTTGATATTTTTGTGGAATGATCCCTTAGGTACAAAAAGATTAAAATGTAGAGGAGGGATGGCGCTACCCCTTACTTTAACGAGCTGGAAAGGCCAGTGGCTTGACAATCTTTTCATATTTTACGAGTCTAAAAAGAGCTTAAAAGAGACTCATTTTTTTGAGGAACGAGTGATGTTTCCGGGTAACAACTAGTTCCAGGTATGTTTGGAACTTCTCAAACACAACAGTGTAAAGAGGGTGGCTAACAGAATCACTTGTCGTAGTTGTTTCTCAAAAGGGTAAATAATCAAGTGGAAGCATATGATCGGCCAAAACAATGGAGGTGATGGTAAGAACACAACCAAGGCTCAAAAGGCTTATAGCAAGGCAATCACGAAAGTTATTTACCGAGGGTGGATTCATTTTTTAATGAGCTTGAATCTTTAGAAACTATATTCAGTCGCGAGTTTATTTTTTAATGAGCTTGAACCCTGCGGTAACATTGCTCATGCCAGTCGTCTTTAAAGATGTATCTTATTTGTAGGTTCATTTTTTAGTGAGCTTGCCCCATGCGAAACTTTGCTCAGCTGCCTTTTTATGCAGGCTAGAAATGACCAACTATAGAACTAACTACACTAAGAGTTAATGAACTACTGAGGTTAGGTAGGATAGTTTCCTACAAAACATTTCCTTTGCTTTGCCTGTGCGCCACTGACAAAGGTGAATGGTGGATCAGACCATTCACCTAACCTAAGCAGTTGTTACTAAGGGTTAATCTAAAACACTATGAGGTTAGAGTTACACTGGTCACTTTTCACTTGCATAAAAAAGGTTTGCATGCCCCTAGGTGTTGAGAAAATGAGAATTTCCAAGTTACCGTATGGAAGTTCTTGCATTTAAGTAGGGTTGTTCCGTCTGCGGAGCAGACAAAACACTTCCTTGGCTCTGTCCATTGAATTAGACAAAGGTGAATGGTGTGAGATTCCAATCACATAACGTGTGAGGAGATCCTATTTCAGACTGATCCCATATCCTACATGGAAATGGAATTTCAGGTCGATCATATAACCTAAAAGAAAATTTGTTTTTTCATTTGGGTTCACTTGCCAAAGTAGACCAGGGTGCATTCCCCCTGAGTTTTGTTGCATTCACTGAATTACTCACGATAATTGGGTGGATGAACTGGAGGTTGAAGAGACATTCTTAACACAAAGAGACCATTTAGGGATTGCGTTTGACTCATAGCATGTTTGAACCAAGAAATGAAAGCTGGTCGACAAGTTGCACCATTCTGCCTCCATCTGGGAAACACATCACCCGAAAGAGTGTGGAAATAATAGCTCGCATGCTATAAATGTAGTCACGCCCAAGAAGTAGATTGTAATCTAGTGGCCCCTGGACTACCATCACGTTCAAGCGAATGGTTTTCCTTCTCAAAGTTATAGGAAAATCTGGAAGGACCCCTAACGGTCAACTGGTTCCTTTGTTGAAGCCTGACAAATTCTGATTCTCAGGTAGAAGCGATGGCGAACCAAGCACTTTCCAAGCAGTTGAGGAAAGGATACTCATGAAAGCCCCTTCATCTATGACAGTTCCAGACATGATCATTTTGTAAACTTGTACTATGATTCAGAATGGTACATTAGATGGAAGGCGAGGTCCTGCTAGTAGATTCCAATCGAAGGAAATGACTAGATTGCTTGGAGGGGGGACCGAATAAATGGCTAGATGAATCTCTTAAAATGGGGAACTTTCCTCCTGTGGTAAAGGAATGGGTAGATTTCCCCCATGTTCATCAAATTCTGTATTAACAAAAAGAATTTGAATGGTGTCATTCTCATTCTCTTTAGAGACTGTATCATCTGAAGGTTGACCTTCTGAAGGCAAGACTGGGTCGGCTTCCATCTCGACCTATTGACATTGGTTCGGTATGGGCTCAAAGGGTTTATATTCAATGATATAAGTTTCAACCAACAACTGAGGTATGTTAGTCAGATTTTCAACTAGCGATGGACTTGGCAAATGTTTCTTGTATCCAGGGGGAAGTCGCTACGGTGAAGTAGGACGGTTATCCAAGACACTTTTAGCTTCATCTAGAAAAGGACAACAGTGAAGGGCGTGATCACCTCCACACAACCTATAAGGAAATCTAAATCTTCCTTTTTGTCCATTAACTTCATTTTTTCTAGTTGATGGTGTGTTCTCAACATGATTGATATAGGTTGATGACACCAGGTGGTGCAAGCGGGGAGACCATTCTCTCAAGATTCGTAGAATGCAAGGAAAATCTCGATGAAAATGGTTTCCTTTGCACATTAGACAAGGATATTTAGGAGATTTAATGTGTGGACTTTCATTAGATGATTCATTGTTTCCCCCTTGCTTGAATGGCTTCTTCTTCTTCTTCTCCTTCCCTTTCTTCTTCTTCTCAGTTACTTGGTTTTTAGTATCACTAGTTTCACCAAGTGAAGAGGAAGAAGGAGAGGGAGAAACAAATGAAGAAGGTGAGGGAGCAACTCTAGTATCATCTAGTTGCTGATTTGATTGCTGAGGAATTATGGTGTTCTGAATGACAGAGGTTGATAATAGCCATACTGGCAGACCAATTGTGATTCCTGAAAGGGACAATGTGGTCATATATGGAGCACCAATATCTCCCCAAGAAGAGAAAGGACTAGGATTCCCCCCAAGGGGAAATCCTTTATTGGTGGAATCCATTACCTCAACCGAAGATCAACGAAGGAATAGGGATGTTATTCCAAATTAAATAAATTTTATGACGCTTTGACACAACTTGCTTTTTCAATTTTTAAGAGTTGAGAAAAAGCTAAAGGTGACTCTAGTCACCTTGGATTTTTAATAAGCCTGAAGTGACAAGTGCTCAGATGGACCTTTTCTTTTAGGGAGTTGAAAAGGAATGAAAGTGACTACTCTGGAAATCTAGACGGAGGGATTACCAAACCAATCACAAAATTGCAATATACACCTTGGTGGTAAATTAAAGAGAAATTACCAAGGACTTTACGTACAGTAATCAATCTTTGCAAATGTTGTGTTCAGTGCATTTCAATCGATAGGGTAGCAGACATGGCTTCCTAAGGATAAAGGATATCATCCTATTGTGATCTCCGAATATATACTTGACGGTACAGGGAGCACAAGTCCGTACTGGCACTTGTCGTATCAAAGAGGAGGAATCACCCAACCTTCAATGAAAATGGTAGTTACCAGGTTTTACGACGCTAGAACACATCTCTAGCCTAGACTTCTATATTTTGTACATTAGGTTCCAGAGCGTTTTTATGTTCATTGAGGTTTATTTTAGAGTTGATCTTCTTTAGAAGTTTGTCTTTCAAGGTTCACCATGTGATATAGGTGTAAAATTCCTAAATATGTAATCTAAAATGATAAATAGTCATTTGTTTTCTTTTAGTAATGAAAATCCTAGTTACTAAGGAAAGAAGAGTACGATTCTTTTAACAGAGAGCAGAGAGCACACACTAAATGCACTTTTCCTAAATCATTTTCCGCATGTAGTCTAAATGCAAATGCACATGCATGTATTTGTTTTTCCACTTCCTTAATGTGAGAATGCCAAAAAGGAAAACTAAGTATAGATCTGAACTATTTTCTCCAAAGTGACACTTCAACACTTCTTTTCAAAATGAAAGGAAGACTAAAATGGCACTTTTGATTTCGAATGGAAAACTATTTTCAACACTTCAAATATTGACAATTCAAATCAAATACAATGACAAAAGTACAATCAACTATCTAGAAGAGGAAGACTTTACGACACTCTTCTTCTTGACCCAAAACGACAGTTACGACACTTTTGAATCAAAAGACGACAGTTCGATTAAGCTACTCTTGACAAAGGAGGACTGTGAATGATGAAAACTACATAAAAAAACATTCACAATTCCTGATTAATGGAGGCTGAATAATGTAAAGGAAGAAGGCTTCAACAATGATATACTGATCATAAGTAGCAAAACTACTAAATAGAGCTGAAAACAAAGAAGAAAAAAACAAATTCCAGAGAAGGAAACAGTATCATTTAGTCATCGCACCTATCCTTAAGGGAAACAGGGATGCATCTCACCTGCGACACACAGGAGGTGCAATGCATCCAGGCTGCCAATTAGAGACAGTGCGATGGACCAGGGAATGAAACTGAGCTTGGTTTTTTCTTAAAATTTGTAGCTAAGTTCAGTGATTTAGGCTGAGCTATGATAGACAGTAAAAACAAAGTACAAGGGTATGATCTTATGAGGTTATGGAGCTACCACCAGGGCACTTAGGATGTTTGCAAGTCAGATGTTCAGTTCATAAACCAACCTGGAGATTGACTGAAGCAGTGTTGATCTACTTTGTAGTTGCATAGAAAAAGAAGTTCGAAGGCTAGTTAGCTTAACTTCAAGCTCCATTTGTAGCTTATAAAGCAAACAACAGTAACAAACAAACAAACTATTCTCTCCCCAGCGAAGTCGCTATTTTGTTTCCGGGAAAGCTAGTGTCTATTTGATCTGCTAGTCCCACTAAGACGAGTAGCTATCTTAGAAACAAACAATTCAAAGTAACTTGTGTTTTCCTTTATGTATGATAGATAAGAGAGAAGCAAAGAGCACCAACCTGAATCTTTCACTTGGCTCCAATAGAGCTTTCCACTCCTTTCTTACTTGTCCCGCTTTAAAGAACATCTGTAGAGGAAAAGCAACAAAACACCATCAAAGCATAGAGATCTATAATACCATAAAAAATATAGAATCGGAAATACATCAACCATACAATTGCATTCACAAATAGCAAGATTCACAAATACATAAGTATATGGAGGAAAACTCAAATAACTTTATTGATAGTAGAAGTAGAAGAGAGGATTACAACCCAGCTGTCTGATCTAGTATCATCCTCCCAGCATGAAAGCCCTCTTCACCTCATGAAAGGCAAGTTCACCCAACAATCCAATGTCTCAAAGAGAAACCAACAACACTTCCTTACAAATTACAAAATTCCAGCCTCTAGATCTCTATGATGAGGGATCGATATATAGATATTTGCAGAGGGGTGAGTCAGCTTTTTGGTTTTTGATTAGTGTCATTTCACGGATAGCTCTTGGTTCCACTTGGAAATTTCATGATCTCTTACTCATGCCTAGGCAAATTCAAAGAGGCAAGTATCATATGAGAAGTTTCTAGAAGATTCTCTGGGTTTCCACTTAGCAAACTATCTCTGCCATTTGTTTACTCTTGCCCATCACACCCCACAGAAGGCTCTTTCAGTATGCATCACACCTGGCCAGTGTAACAGCCAGTATGCATTGCACCCTAAGCATGGAGTAGTCTGTATGAGTTAGTTTTGGTCAGTTCGGAGTGGTTTTTCATGTGGAACTTCTGGGAAACGATGTAATCAGTTGACCATGATCATTTAGGGTGTGAAACAACACTTTTAGAGGTTTAAGAGCCCTTGTTTATCGACATATGTGATTGGGGTTGCAGTGCCCAAATATGTCTATAACAATGGGTTAGTACCACGGTTCTCTTAATACCATCTATCTAATACCATGGCCCATTTGCAACTAACTATGGTCCCTTTCTTCAAATACTGGTCAACCAGTTACAATTATTACTATGGGATTTGTCTACTCTTTAACGAACTATAACTATGACTCGACCCTATTACATAAATAAGGAGGTTAGATTTGGACCCTAACATGCCCTCCCCCATAAAAACAACCTTGTCCTCAAGGCTAAAGCTGTGGAAACTACTGAAGAATAGTGATTGATTCCTAGGTTGCATCTTCTAGAGAGGTGTCTTTCCACTTGATGACAACTTCCTTGATTGTGTGGCCGTGCAAATTTTATTCTCACGTGTCGAGAACCTGTTCAGGTTGGAGCCAAAGTGAACCTTCTTCATCTAATTCAGGTAAATTGGTTTGAATTCTACAATTGTTCCCCACCAGTTTCTTGAGGCATGATACATGGAAGGAAGGATGGATTTTTGCAGTTGGTGGTAAGGATAGCTTGTAGGCTACTTCTCCAATGCGCTGAAGTATTTGATAAGGTCCATAGAATTTTGGAGATAATTTCTGACGGGCCTTGTCTTTCAGTGATGTTTGCTTGTATGGTTGTAGCCTCAAGAATACCTGATCCCCTTCTTGAAATGTGTGCTCTGAACGATGTTGGTCTTCCTATTACTTCATGCAATTCTAAACTTGATGGAGATTATCTTTGAGATGGGCTGGCATGGTTGCACGTTTCTATAGGAATTGATCCACTACTTGCACCTTAGAGCATCCAGGGATATAAGAAGTAGGTGAAGGGGGGAGTTGACCATATACTACTTCATATGGAGTCATCTTTGTTACCGCATGATAGTTATTATTATACCACCATTCAGTTAGGGGTAACCAATGTACCCATTGATGTTGTTTTTCTGAAGTGAAGCACCTAAGATAGGTCTCCAAACATTTGTTGACTGCTTCAGTTTGACCATCAATTTGGGGATGATAGGAAGTACTTAGCCGGAGTTGGGTGCCTTGTACCTTGAAAATTTCCTGCCAAAACTTACTACTGAAGATTGGGTCATGATCAGACATAATGGAAGTGGGCATGCCTAGTATTTTGAAGATCTGGTCCATGAAATATTGAGCCACCAAAGGGGGGGTAAATGGGTGGGGTAGGGCACAAAAATGAGCATACTTAGAAAGTCTATCCACAACCACCATGATGACTGACTTGTTCCCTAACTTCGGAAGACCAGTAATGAAATGCATAGAAACATCCATCCAAATTGAGGTAGGGATGGGCAATGGTTGTAAGGTGTCTGGGGACTTGACTGTTTCTCCTTTGTGGCATTGACGCAGATCACATTCAGCTACAAAATTAAGAATGTCATTTTTCATGCCTGTCCAAAAGAAGGAACGATGAGTGTGAGCATAAGTCTTCTAAAAACCTGCATGGCCTGAAGTGGGAGATGAGTGCAACTCTGCCAAAATGTGTGTTTTGAGGGTGGATGTCAGTGATATCACTACTCTATCCTTGTAGTGAATAATCTCATCCTTCCAAGAGTATCCCACTGTGGAATTAGGATCTGCTCGCAAGTTATTAATGAGTTGGGAGAAAAAAGGATGTGAAAACCATTCCTTGTGGGCTTCTTCAATCCAATTTGGAATGGGAAGAGAGATTGCTAGCAGGGTGATTTCATCCTCAAATTGGAGTGATAAAGCATCTCTACTACATTTTCATTCCCTTTCTTGTAAATTATCTCATAATCATATCCCAACATTTTGTCTAGCCATTTATTTTTCTATGGCGAGGATAGACGTTGCTCATAAAATATTTGAGGCTTTGATGGTCTGTGTAGATTTGGAAACTCCACCCTAATAAGTATGGTCACTAGGTATTTACTACATGTAAGATGGTCATCATCTCCTTCTCATATGTAGATTGTCCCAAATGTTTCCCACTTAGTTGTTGGCTGGTGAAAGCCAAGGGTCGACCTTCATACATTAAGACAACCCCAATACCCGTACTTGAAGCATCACATTCAATCACAAAAGATTTGTTGAAGTCGGGTAGTGCCAATATGGGAGTGGAACACATGGCCTTTTTTAAAGCCATGAACACCTGTTGTGCTTCATCAGTCCATAGGAATGAATTTTTCTTGAGAAGGTGAGTGAGGGGTCTAGCAATGCGACCATAATTGTGGACAAATTTGCGATAGTAGCCTGTGAGACCCAAAAATCCTCTCAAACTCTTCAAGGTCTTTGGTTGGGGCCAATCCTTCATTGCGTGGATCTTTTTGGAATCCACCATGACACCTTCACGCCCCACAATGTGGCACAAATACTCAACTTCTTCCATGCCAAAAGAGCACTTGGATAATTTGAGAAATAATTTATGCTTCCGGAGTAGTTGTAAGAGCAGGTGTACATGCTGAAGTTGTTTTTCCCAGGTGAGGCTGTAGATGAGAATGTCATGAAAGAAAACAAGGACAATTTTTTTGAGAAATGGCTTGAGCAGGTGATTCATGAGGCTCTGAAAAGTGGATGGGGCATTACAGAGACCAAATGGCATGACCAGGAATTCATAATGGCCTTCATGAGTTCAAAAAGAAATCTTGGGAATGTCTACTTCTTTCATGTGTATTTGGTGATAGCTCGAGTGAAGATCTATCTTAATAAAGAATTGAACACCATTTAGTTCATCTAGCAAATCATCAACAACTAGGATAAGGAATTTATCTTTGACCGTGAGCTTGTTGAGGGCCCTGAAGTTTGGACACATGCATCATTCCCCATATTTCTTGAGCACCATGACCATAGGTGATGAATAAGGACTGATGCTAGGATGAATGACACCAGCTTCCAAGAGTTCCTTGATGATTTTTTCAATTTCATTATTTTAGGTGAAAGGATATCTATATGGGTGCACATTCGGTGGTTGTGCCCCTGGGACCAAAGTGATGCTATGATCATGTTCCCCTCTAGAGGGTGGAAGCTTGTTAGGTTTGTCAAAGACCTACGGGTGGTTGTTTAAGACCTGTTGCTTGTTAGGATGAATATGAAGAGTAGTGGGCTCGATGGCCTAGATGGAATTAAATTGGGCAATAACACCATGATGGCCCTTTTTTAACAACTTTTCCATTCGATGCGAGCTGATGATAGAAGGATCACCTGCCTGGAGTTTGTGGAGGGTATGCATGTGGTCATTCTACTTAAAGCTCATATATAACTCCTAGAAATCCATTGTAATTAGGCCTAGTGTGCAGAGCCATTCAGCACCCAAGACAATGTCACAACCACCCATGTTGATGGAAAACATGTGGGTATTTAGGTGGTAATCTCCCTTCTGAAGTTTTATATTTTCACAGTGGCCTTCACATTTCATTGTCCCCCCATCAGTAATCTGGACCGGGAAATTAGAGACTGCTCTGACAAAACAATGAACAACTTCGGTGACTCTCTAATGGATAAAGTTATGCATGATTCCACTATCAATCAATACTACTACAAGGCGATGTTTAATAAAACCTTTGATTTTGAGAGTTTCGGGAGCACAAATGCCTACCAAAGCATGGAGCGAGATAACTCGTTCTTCTAGGAGATCATGTTCCTTCTAGTTGTCCTCATCTTCCTCCTCTGGTCCCTTAAAGGGTGGGGCTTCCTTAAATGAGCTGTGATCAGTAACATCAATTTGAAAGAATTTGGGTTCCTTGCATTTATGCCCCAGGGAGTATTTTTCATCACAGTAGTAACACAATCCTTACTTTCTTCTTTCAACCATTTCTGTGGGGGACGCCTTTTGAACCTCAAGTGTTTGGGTAGTGCCCTGAGCCTGGGTGGGGCATCACTTGGCTATCAAATTTGGACGAGGCAAATGGGTAGATAAAGCACATTCCACTTCGATAGCCTTTGTGCAAGCTTCCATCCATGTGGATTGGTGTTGCATCCAGACATGGGCTTGGATGGCTTCTTTGAGACCACTTATAAAACATTCCAAGTAGAATTCATCTCCTAGACCTGTTTTGTGGATGACCAATGTATCAAAGGCTATAATATAGTTGTTTATTGTGCCTATCTATCAGAGCTTAGTAAGACGACCCAAAAAATTAGATTCGCGGTCAAAGCGGTCACAAATGGATTTTGCGAACACCTACCAAGTAATTTTTGTTGGATAGCATTTCTGATGCCACTGCCACCATTGCCATTTCTGTTGGTCCAAGTAAAGGCCTCCCACACGTAGTTTAGTTTCATCATCTACGATGTTATTCAGAGTCAAATATTGGTCCATTTGTGCTACCCATACTGCTAGATTAGAGCCATCAAATTTGTACATGTCCATCTTGGGTGGTCAAGGGTGGGAATTTTGGTGATTTCCATGGAAGTGAAGATGATGGCTAGATTCTCCTTCAAGTTCTTCATTAAAACCATGTGCCTCTAATTGCAAAACCAACTTTCCCCTTGTAGATGTGGCCATGAATGTCTACATCTAGTCCATTAAAGAAGCCAACTATTTTTCAATGGTCTCGATCTTCTCATTGGACATGGCTTGAGCTCTGGTTTCTACCATAAACAGAGCCGGGTCACTTGTTGTCACTTTGAAAAAATTTGGGACCACATGAAAATTGAAGCTGACAAGTGAATGGTACCACCTCGCTTAGCTCGTAATTCTGATTCTTATGGGCTAAGTCTCTTATAAGTGTCCCAGGAAAGCCTTAGAGTGTTTTTTTTTATACTCTAAAAGGTGTTTTACTTTTCACTTATCAATACAAGCGTGACCACTTCTTGTATTTCCTATGTTCATGCCTCCCCAAATCTGTAGGTTTATGCACTCGACGACAGATCCCGTGGTTTAAAGACACCGGAACACGTCTCTAACCTAAAAAAAAAATCTTCTAAAAATGGAGATACCACCGACCCTGGAAAGTGCTCTAATACCACTTTTTATGCTCTTGACCTGTGAGAAGATGCCAAAATACGAAATATATGAAGAAATACAACCCAGAACATAGAACAAAATGAGAAATAATAGCAAGTATTTTATTATTCAAAGATGAAAGCAATGTTCACTTGCCTCTTCAAGGGGGCAACCTCCATTAGAGCAGAGATCAATTACAAAATAAGACATGATGCTCCTCAATGGGGAGCCTCTATCCTTTATATAGGATTCATACATGCAATACCATGGGTCAGCACCATGGTTCTCTTAATACCATTTATCTAATACCATGGTCTGTTTGCAAGTAATTGTGGCCCCTTTCTTTAAATGCAGGTCAACCACTTACAATTATTAATATGGGCTTTATTGATTCTTTAACTAACTATAACTATGACTCGACCCTATTACATAAATAAGGGGGTTACGATTGGACCCTAACATTGAGAAATCTAGGGAAGCTAGATTAGGGTTATTTCTCTTAACTTGATAAATGCTTGTGATGTTATTTTACTTCAATTTATAATTCTTATTATTAGCTTCTTCTTCTATTGATTATTATGTTGTTCTTATCATCAAACAACTACCAAAGCATGAAGATTAATACAACAAAGAGGACATAAGATATAGGCTTCTAGCTAAGGCCAAAACCTCTCGTAGAGAGGAAAACCCACAAGAATTCTTCTCTTCTTATAGAATCTTCAAATGAAAAATTCCAAGATCTAAGATGAAAAAAAAGACCCCTCCAAGACCAAGTAAATCTCTCCTTTGATGATCTTTTCCTTCACAAAGTCAACCCAAGTCAAACTGCTTCAAAATTGCTGCAACTTCTCAAGTTTAAACCTCCATCTTTTTTAGTGCAAAATTTTGCCTTAATGCAGAAACCCTATCCCACACGTCTGTGTGAAATATGGTCAAATATACCTTCTTTGTCATTCTCTTAGGGTGAATGGGGGCTTCACTCAATGAACCTCTCACATATCATGTGTGTTCATGGCATACTAAACAATACCCCTAATTTGACTACATATTGGAAAATACCTCTAAAAATCACATTATTTCATCCCCTACCAATATGAACCCAATATATCTTCCCAATTTAAAAAACTATAATTTCACTAGATATTGTAGGTATCCATTTTTTCATTAACATTTTTTATACTCCTTTATAATTTATCATTAACTTTGAGCTCCATTTTTTTATACCTGCCAATATAAAAACCCTTTACCCCATAATATATACTCAATATATTATGTCATTGCTTCCTCGATATATATCCCCCAATATGAATGCACGTGGTATATATAGTCCAAAATTGATCTTTTTAACTCCAAACTTCGACTTCTTTTGGTGGTTGTAATTATGTCTTTGTTGTAATAGAAAATTCCCTAATACTTTCACATGTATGAGAGGACGTAGTGGAAAATAGTCTTCAAAAGCTTCAATTTCTCTTCCTTTATCTCTCCTCTTCTTTTCTAACCCTTGTATCTCATTCTTGTCCTTGTGATTGAACTACTTTACTCCTCTCTTCAAATGAGTTTGGGTTCCTCTATATATAGGCTTCTTATGAGGTCGATTTTCCCTTCATGAGGATGACTTGTATTCTATAGGCTAACTTATTTTCTTGTAGGCTGACTTGGTCTTGGAGGGACTTTATGACCCAAATTTGACTCACATAAATTATTTTGACTTGATACAAAATTCCCAATAGGGTATTTTACATATGACAATGACTCGTTGACTTCTTTCCCTCTATAACAAATCCTTAGAAGCACACAATGGGTGCTTGGCCTAAAAATATAATTTTAAAATGAGCATGAAACCCATGCTATAAATGATAATAGCTTTTTGTTTCTTTACATCAAAAACATAAAATCAAGATTACATAAGACATAATGAAGACCAAACCTAGTTACATATTTCAACACTCCCTCTTAAATATGGAGGTATTCATAATACGTGCATGGTACCTGGACATTCTCATACTGAAGAATTCTCATAAGAATATTCAAATTAGCAATCCATCTCATAAGGTATATTCTCACCTTCTATCAGTGCATATCATCATATAAACCAATATTGTCATATAGCAATGCCTTGACTAAAAATTCTATCTTTCCACTAGATTAGAGCACAATGTTGGGGAGAAAAATTATTTATATACACCTTATTGTCTCTCAAGGAACATACCCCATTCGAATGTTCACAAGGTGTGTCCTTTTAGGACCATTCTTATCTTTGATTTCCACATCCTTAAAGAATTTCCTCTTCGACTACTCTTACTTATTGGATTTCCTACCTCATCCTCAAAGAGTATTGGTATTAGTCTTAGATGCTTATCCAACCCTCCTATTATCACAAAAGTAGACCCTGATGGGTTGCTGATTAGGAAGACTTTGAGTAACTATTTCAAACCAATCTTTTGGCTGAGGCTTAGCCTCCTCAACCTGAGAGGGCTCTCTCATTAGGTTAAAGATTTTAATTTGAAGACTAGATGGCTAATTCTATGGGAAAATCAAACACAAAGGTATAAATGGTTGAAATTCAAATCAACAAAAATCTATTGGGCTATGGAGTCAAAGTATGTTTCAGTACAACAATAAGATCAACTTAACATGGAAGTCAAGGCATAAAGTGTCTTAATATATCAACAAAACAGAGACATAGTGCAAGGAACACAGTTTATAAACACATGAAGGAAGTTAGAGCATTATCAATGAATTATAAGTAACATGTGTTTATACCACTACAAGTAAGTAAATGAAGAAAGCCATGAGAAAATCAAACATTAAAAACCCTCTCTGAATCCTTAGTAGTGAAGCCAATATCTGTGTATTAACATGAAAACATACAGTCTGCTACAATAACACAGTGTGCTTGTTTCTTTTGAAAATTGCCAACCCTTAGGAGTTTCCACCTCTTGTCTTTTATAGCGTTATCATTACAATCTTGGATTCCTTGATCCAACTTGAGGGGAATTTGAATTTCTTAGCTTGACACCTATTCATACCTAAAACAAATCATTAATTACAAGTAACAATTAACTAACTGTCTTAGAGTCCTAATACAATTAGGAGTACAACTCCTTATTGAGGTTACGACAAAATAATATAGGAATTAAATTTGATGCTTGATAGCTACTCCTCCTTAACTTCAACCTTGGTAATTTCCATAACCCTCCTGCCGGCGTTTAATATCTTCTCCTTTATCTGCCCTGAAAACTAGGAATATGTCCCCTGCACTATAGCCTTGGTCTTCAATGATGTTCCTCAAATCTTTTGATGACAAAAATAACCCCTTTAATCATGTAACATATGTTAAGTTAGCCATAGAACCCTGCTCTTTCACTGGTACAAAAATTTAACTACTTGAATGTGCATGAAGAAGGTCAATCTGGATGTGCTACAAAACTAACTGTTGTTTTTGTAGCGCAGAACTTTGCTTTTCCATATATCCTTTATCCTTTGAGTTTTTCCCTTGCTTGAGCTTTAAACTTTCATAAGTGACCTCCTCACATTCTCCAGTAGCATCATTCTCCAAAAAAATCACTTCTTTCCTTTGAGAATTGATCAAAACATCAAAGCTTCACCTACAATAGTTTCTTAGCATGCTACAAAACTACGTGTATGTCATTGTTCTATTCTAGCTGAAAAATAGGTGTTGGGACAGAACTTTTGTCTCCTCATAAAAAAATTATTTTGCAAAAATAAAAGAGGATTTTGGATACCACTCTATGCTGAACAAAAACCTCTCTTGGTTTTTTCCAATACCTCTCCTACTACCTAGAAACTATCTTTGAATATCAGGTGTAAAATGGGAAATTTTGATTTATGAAAATATGGCTTCAAAGAAAGCCTTGTATCTCCCAACTGGTAACACTTACGAAAAACATGATATAGGTTATTGTAGTTGGATATTTTAGGAAGAGAAACCTCCTTCATAATTCAAAAATACTTTTGCATGTAGCCAGAACTGGATCTTGAAAAAGACTACTAAAACCAGAAAGAAAAATGTTTCTCTCAATAACTTTCATCCATTTCGTAGCGCAAGTTGAGTCATCAATTTCTCCCTACTCATAATGAATTTAACGAAAAGGAAAGAGGTTTTTGTAGATAGGTATGCTAGGAAGAAGAACCTCTTTTAGTTTTCCAAAATATGCTTTCAGTTTCTCAAGAAATCCATTAGAAGTTGACTACTTAAAATAGAAAATAGAGTTCTTTCTGCTGAAAAAGGTTGCTTCAGCCATTTCGTAGCTAATTTCAAAGTTTTTTCAAAATGACTTGAGATATGACTTCTAAACACAAGGTGATACTTCTAAGACATGGGATAAGGTTGTCAAACTTTGTTTGGAAATGAAATATGACCTTAAATACTTCTAACCGTATGACCTAACCCTTTAAGCATGAAATGACCTAGAGACCTTTAACACCATGACTAGAAGACGGGTTTGGAAATGAGAATGACACTATTGAGACTCTAATCCTATCAATTATCCCTTTAAGCATGCGATGAATCAAAACTTATTATAAAACCATGACTAGAAACAAGGCAAACTTTCCAAAGTTTAAAAAAAAATAGGGTGATAACACCTCCATTCTTTGTTCATAATCTGAAGACAAGAATGATGTGTCTATCTCTCCCTCTCAACTAGGGAGTATTTACTCATTCATATTAAATAAATATACTCAAGCTCCATCTTAACTAGGAACTTATTTCCAACAACAACCATTTTCTCTTTGGTGGAAATCATGGTACTATAAACTACTTGTAGGGCTCCTCCTTCCTGCACCATCATTTCATGGATGAACTTTAACTTCTTCATCATGGAGCCACCTTCTTCAGAGGGCTTCAACCATCTTCTACATCACTTCCCTTCAATGAAAAATATGGTTGAACCAATAGCCATGTCATCCTTCTCTTCATTGGGAAGTGACTTTCTTCCTCATCATATGGCTATCCTTCATACTGATACATCTTTCCAAGTCATGTTCCTTTCATAATCATCCATCCAATCTATGCGTACTATTTGTAGGTGAATTTCTACAACCCTCTTCTAGTAGCCCTGTTCAAACTAAACCAGATGCTTTCAAAAGTAAAAAATGATCATCAAATCAAATTTACCTCTTCATGATGGCCTTTTGTCATAATATTAGCTTCTGCAACATCAACATCTTTTTCTTTACAAATCCATCTAATTCCATTACTTATTCATCGTGTTCTACATAAAATTTTAATGGAGATGTGATGGCTAATATTTCTTAATTGCCATAATATATTGATTACTTATTTCATCTTAAGTGTCTATATGTACATCTTTATGAACTCTTCTTCCAACTTCTTCATATTATGCTTCCTCGAGATCTCAATACATTGTTCCTTCATTATAAGAACAATGGTTGCCAACCACCTCATATTCTCCATGAGGTCATGTAATGTTTATTTCATCATGTCAACATATATAAGAGTTCAAGGAATATTTCATGTATCATTCATAAGGAAGATTCCCTTCCTTTTCAACCATTCTCATTCTAACCATTCTAGTGATGACATGTCTTTTATCCATATATCAAAGTTAAAAAATATATGCATACCTATTCCTTCATTAGATCATCTAGACATCCTTCAACAACTTCCCTTTCTTTTTCTTGAATATGAAAATGATTCAACTAAATTTTCATGTTGCACTTCCATGTCACTTTACCTTCATATTTCTAAATTGTGGATCCCACACTAGGTGGAATGTGACACTTTCTTCTTTTAATTAGAGGGGGAAATTTTTAAAAAATATTCCAATGAAGGATCTTGATGATCCTTTCTCTGCAAATGCTTCTTTATAATGATGGTGAAGTGTGACAAATGATTATCTTATTATATTGTTGGATGACCCGCTTCAACCATACAAAGTTCTACTTTGGCTATCATTTCATTCTTTTATGATGTCATATCAATACTGCTATACTGCATATTATCATGATTGTAATGCTTCATACCATGACTTCTTGAAAATAAACTAAATTTATGTGAGACCTTCAATAGTAGAGGTATTTTACTTCTTCCTCCAAATTTTTTTCTCCAGGTTCTACTTCTTCGGTCACATGGTCTTCACTTATTTCCTTTATTTTCTTGTTTACCTTCTTAAGTTTAGTACAATTATTTTTGAAGTGCCCAAATTCATTGCAGTCATAGCACTGAATCTTAGACATGTCAATTTTCTTTTGAAATTTCTTTCGAGGCTCAAACTTTCCAAACTTCCCTTTCCTCCTTGTCATAACTGCATATGCTTGTGTTTTCTCATTTGATTTGAAATCATTCTTCACCTTCAATTTGGTTTCTTCAATCTTGCATAATGACCATAAATCACTGAATCGATTTTCTTCCTTCTTTCCATATATGCTTTATACAAATTTACCCTATTCATCTGGTAATGCATTGAGTACAAGAGTGGTTATCTCAAGATCTAAAATTGTTTCTCCTATCTCTTGTAGTTGATATCTTATTTTAGATACCTTCATGAGATATGAGGCTACCCCATATTCCATTGATACCTTCATATTGTATAGTTGGGTTCTTAAAGATATTATTTATCCTACAATACTTATAGAAATCAACTCTATCAACTTGTCATAGATCTCTTTCGATGTCTTCAACTTAGGTACATTGAGAATACTTGATTGATTCAATGAGGATTGTTTGAGCCCTTATTTCTCATTCGATATAATTTGATAATGCTTGAGATTTTTCTTGTGCAGGCTTGGAAATCGAGCCCTTGACATATTCAATAACTTATTTTTTCATGAGAATTAAATATATTCTCTTCTTCCATGCAAGGTAGTTTGATGTCCCAACAAGTTTATTGTTCTCCTTACAGAAAGAATTCATTTGTTTGTAGATTGAGACTTAAATATAAAGTACTTACTTGATAAATGAAGATGCCTCCTTGATAGATTCTTCCTTGATGATGATTTCTTCCACTATATTCCTTTCTTGATGACAGTGCTTCTTTTTCTAGATGAGAAGAGATATTTGAGGTGTCATCCTTTATTGTATGAGAGGGAGATCACTTTGATTCATTTTATGATGATGAAGTGATATTCTTGCCTCCTTTGGTTGATAATGTAGAATGTGGAGGCTTCCCAAAATACTTAAAATGTGTAGAGACCTCTTTTCTTTGAATGGAGGTGGGGTCCTTGAGGTCTTCTTTTTCTTTTTCTGAGAGTTTTCTTCCTTTAAGATGATAGGGTCTTTAAAGCTCCTTGATGCTCCTATTTCTCCTTAATGTTTCAATTTTCTTTATGCTTTTCTTATGCTTGACCCTTGTATATTCTTCTTCAATTGCGTGATCTTCAAGATACCTCTGCTTGTCACCTTAGCTCTGATACCATGTTGAGAAATATAGGGCAACTAGATTAGGGTGATTTCTCTTAACTTGATAACTTCTTGTGATGTTTTTTTTTTTTTTTATGTGTAAGCTTCATAGTTCCTTTTTATATTAATAGTTCATGAAAATGTCTTTAACAAAAATTGTAGATGGACTCAACCTGCCTGCAGGAAACCAAGTTTTTGGGCCACCTGTCTGCATCGAGCGCTGCCCAGAATTTGAAGAGTTGTCTTTACCATCCAAGCTACATTCAAAACTTTATCTACTATATAATTCTTATTAAAGCAGTAAATTCTACCCGTCATATAAAAAAGGTTATACTAATAGGGTGTTGGGCATGGAATCCCCCCATGACATGTTTTGGGACTCAAAGCCCAAGTTTTGAGATGATGTTGTTGTAAAGCTCCGTGAATTACATGCACAGAATATATGTTAGATTCATACGGTTTTCCACCCTATTTTTGAATGTAATGTCAGACTACCCATGGTCCATGGACCATGGGATTTTATAAATAGAGTGAAGCTCTAAGTGTAAAAGATAGTTAAGGAGAGCAAAGTATGAGATAGAAGCATAGAGCAAGTGTCTGAGTGTATCTTGGGTTGTAGACTAGGAGAAGGCTCTACAACTGAGTGAGTGAACCCCTGCAGCTGAGTGTGCATGGTGGAGTCAAGTCTGTAATCAGAGAAGAGGTTAATAAAGAAAGGTTTTGTTGCCAATTTTGTGTATCTGTTCTGAGTTATTACTTGTTTGATATCATTTGTGAATATATTGTTTCTTTATTACACGCACTTGTATGAATTGTAAATATTGTTAAGTATAACTGAAAGCATACAAATAAGATAAGTTAATCAACTGATATTGGATTACTAGTAGGGACTTGGATAATAACACTATTCAGCCCTTAAGAAGGGTTGTGTGAAGGCAGCATCTTAGGCTGCGAGGTATGGGTAAGTGCATGTAGCGACATGCGCACAGGTTTGACCCATGAACCACTTGAACCCATCAGACATCTCTAGGGTGTAGAAACTTGGTTCTAGCACCCTCCCATACTACTTTGGGTGAGACCTAAGTCTGCGCTCTGCAGACTGTTGCCGACAGGGCCAGTAGTACCGAGATTTGTTTGGCTAAATCACCTCCAAACCTGGGTTAGCCCTAACAAGCCAACAAATGGTTCCGTTGCTTGGACCAGGATCTGTATAAGGGATGTTTAATGTCGTGTCACTGGAATCCGACAAAGAAAGAAATTAAAGGCTGGTTGGACAGAAATATTCACGAGTTCGCGTCGTAGGAAAATAGGAATCCACTAGTATCAAAGGAACAGTGGTTAGAGCGCAACTTATATATGAAAATCCATGAAATTTTATTTGCATACTTGCCCTCTGAGTTGTATGCGTGGATCACAAAGCTAACATATGGTCAGGGAAGGTGTAGGCTCACCAAACCAATTGTGTGGACTCCAAAATTGGTGCGTAGACTAAAAGCATCAAAAGATAAGATCGTGCAAATTGTGGACCATTGGCTCAATCGAATTATAGGATGGTTTATCACCAAGTTTGCGGTAGACATGATAGTCAGCAACAGTGAGGCAGAATGATGCTTCCCTAAAGGACCGGAAGGTAAGTACATTAAATATTTGAAAACTTGGATTAAAATGCTATTGTGTGAAAAGTGGGTTATGCGAATAAATTGATGTTTGGGGCTACACGAAGTGGGAGGATCTATAGAAATGAAGGTAGCACAGAAATAGAAACTAGCCCCTGGATTTAGCCTCAGCGAGAAAGTGAGAAAGAGCTCATGAGAGTTTCACCAAGAAGTGCGATCAATCTGATAAGGCATCGCATTCGATGCATACCACCTCCACCTACACCACCACCAGTCTCACCGTCTTCACCTCCATCTCCGCCCACACCACCTCTACCACCACCATAGTTCAATATGGCGAGTGCGATAAAATTGTCAGTATTCATAGGAGTAGGGAATGAAGATCCATACCAATTTTGGTTTGTGGTAAAATTTGTATGGGAAGCACAAGGAGTCGTGGATGACAATATAAAGAAGGAAACGCTGGTAAGCACGTTGCAGGATAGTGCACAGGATAGTGCACTAACATGGTACATTAAGCATTCTAATGAGCATCCAAACGTAGTGATCACAGATATCCAAGCTATGTTGAACAAGGAATTTAGCAATCCAAAATTAGAGACACAATTGATTATCGGGTTTAAGGAAATTGTGATGCTTCGAGGCAAGACCCCATGGGATCTAGATCAGAGATTGAAGAGTATGATTCCCGAATCCAACATGACCTTGACGGATGGACAACACCATGCATGGTTTGTAGCATCACTAGCGTCGCATTTAAGGACGATATTGTCACAGCAGAAGTTATCCACCCAGGCCAAAGCTTTGGAGATTGCAATGAGACTACACAAGGCCCCATTACAAGATCCTAGCCTGGGAGTCTAACAAATGCATGCGCAAATGAAAAATTTGTCTCTGGAAATGCAGAGCTTGAAATAAGATAGGAAAACTTGCCTAGAGGCACACGAAGAGGTATGGCGCATAAAGTGTAAGGGACAGGGACACAACAAGGACCATTGTCCAGTATTCACAAACTACTTGGCAGCAAGAGGGTTGATGCCATTAAGACCAGAGGCATAAGCAGGACTGAGCATGGCACCTACATTATGGTTCATGATTTCTCAAATAGGAGGAAAACATCCTACAGATAGTTGTCATCTATTACAGAAGTATGCACAGACATCCCAACAGTTGTTCTGTAATTTATGCAATTCAGTAGACCACGATGAACACACCTGTAGAAGTTATGAACTAATGATGGATCAGACTCCTACCTATAGAGTGTAAACTGAAACACAAGCCCTCAATCCAAATGCAGGGATAGCGCGCGCTGGATTTTAGGGGTGCAGATGAGGTCGAGGTGGAATGGGACCAAGAAGGGGTCGTGGATAGCTGATTTGTTACAATTGTGGAGGTCTAGGGCATTATGCTTGTGATTGTACAAATCTGATGAGAGCATCATGTCTATATTGTACTCAGTTCAATCATGAGACGGAGGACTGCCCTACACTGGTAGTGAGGTTGCACGATAAAGGAATACTCCAGGCTCCCCCGACTCAGAATTTGCAAATGATGAGGTCTGAGCTACGTGAAGAGGACCTGAATGCAAAAATCATGCTTCGATGCGGTATCATGACAGGAGATGACAAAGGTAAGTAGCCTGATGAAAGTGCGTGGGTTCGCAAGGCTCCCATAAAGGAACCTGACTTTTATTTGGAGTGTGTGAAGGAGACATTCATGGAAGCTAAGAAGAGCTTCATGGAGGACTCCACTTCAGGTAGTAAGGATCAACTAGTACTGGAGATGGATCCTTCAATGCTCACTACCTTTCTGGAGGCTTGCATGAAGTTGCTGCATGACAAGAAGGCTATGAAGGGGCTGCAGGAACTCATCACTAGGTGTGCGAGGTCATTAGAACTGCGCGTAGTTCGGAAGCTTGAAAAGCACACATCACGAACAGGAAGGGAAATGAGATTGACTGTGTAAATCGAGGAGTATGAAATGGACCAAGTGATTCTAAATCTAGGATCGGATGCAAATTTACTACCAAAGAAGACATGGGAATGCATGAGCAGGTCCATGTTGCAATGGTCCCTATTCAATTGTGAATGGTGAACCAGTAGAAGATCCTACCAATGGGAAGATTACAGGGAGTAATGGTGGATATTGAAGATACGAACACGCTTGCAGATTTTGAAGTGATAGAGATTGTCAATGATAGCAATCCCTATCCCACACTACTGGGAATAGATTGGGCCACTGATATGAACGGAGTGATAAATCTAAAGAAGCGCAAAATGATTTTTGAGAAAAATTCACTGTGCATAGTGGTACCTTTAGACCCTGCGAAAGGATCGCGCTACACAGAACCAATGTGTGACGATGCGAGTGACGATGAGCTAGACTATATCTATAAGATAACTTCTTGGGAACAAGAGTGGGTAAATCCTACAGATGATGGCAAGATTTTGTGGGAGCGCAAAAGCTCCTGCACATCAGATTCAAATGAGGAAACAAAACGATGGCACAACCAGTTACATGAGGTAACCATGCTCAATTAGAACATGATGGTAAGATCAATGTGTTGTGTGACAATAGAGGTAAGGGATCTGCCTATGCATGATGGGTTGATAGTGGTGGATGCATTCCTGAACAAATTTGAAAGAGAAGTTCCAGAAGAGCAACATTTTGATGCTCTGAAATGGGCACAACGCACTACGCCTCCAAGGTGGTGGGTACGCATCAAAGAAGTTTTGTGGACTAGCACATATGTAGAAGGATGATGAGCCTATGATTTGGGAAACTACAGATGTGGCTAGCAGACAAGTATGATGGACGAGATGATCCACGTACACACCTCGCAAAATAGACCAAGATCTACAGGGAAGAGCCACAACCTGAATGGGTGCATTTGTTTTGTCATACTCTAGATGTCATACCCATGAATTGGTATACTAAGATGGAGCTCCGCCATGGCAGGAGTGAATGGGACATCTTCCGCAAAGAATTCCTGCTAACCTTCACGTTTGACGATCATTGGTGGGATACTATTGATGATGCACTACAAGCAGTAAAAGAAGCTATCTTCAAAATACCCCAAGAGCCAATGGAAGTGCTTCAGCTGGAATGGGTGACACAACTAAGCTACATGCTGGAGTGTTGCAATGTAAATGTTGAGGAGGATGATGAGGACCCATGAAATATTAACATTCCAGAAATGGAAGGTTGTCGCGAGATTTGAGGACCATTGATTAAGGATCCCGAAATCATTGCGCCACTAAAAATGAAGCAGGTAAACATTGGAATGGAGGCGGAACCAAAGTGATATCACAAAATCAACCCCTGATAGGCTGCTAATGAGGAAGACTCTGAGTAACTATTTCAAACCAAATTTTGGTTGAGGCTTAGCCTCCTCAACCTAAGAGGGATCTCTCACTAGATTAAAGATTTTGATAATGAATTAGATGGCTAACTCTATGAAACAAATAAAGAAGTGTAAATGGTTGAAACACAATTAGAAAATATTCATTGGGATTATGGAGTCAAAAATGTTTCAGTATGACAATAATTTTAGCTTTACATGGAAGTCAGGGCATCTAGAATTCAACGCATGGAGAGTACATCAGAAGCATAAAGGAAAACACAGTCTACAAATGTATGAAGGAAGTTAGAGCATAGTCAATGAATTCTAAGTAATCATACATTTATACCACTGTAAATAATGAAGAGAGGACAACCATAAGACATTTTGAACATTGAATTCCTTCTAATTCCTGAGAAGCAAAGACAAATACTGTATTACTTAAAACAGAGTCTTACACAAAAGCATAATATGAGAGTTTCTCTGAAATTTCCAGTGTTTGATACATTAGATTTTCTCCCATATATAGAGTTCATTACATGACTTAGATTCCTTCCTCTAGCATGAGGGGAATTCGAATTCCTCCTAATTTGACACCTATTGACACTTAAAACCAACTATTTAATATAATTGATTGTTAACTAGTAGTTCTAGAGACCTAAAACAATTAGGAGTGTAACTCCTCATTATGTTGGTATTTAGCATTAATTACAATACAAACTCGTTCTCTAACAAGTGGCATTCTTCATTTTGGCTTTTGTGGAGGCTTTAAACTCCCTGGTGACCCTTGATGCCTTATCCTTTGACTGTTCCTGGATATTAGGAAGCTGTTCCTATTTTTCTACTTTTGGTCTCCAGAAGGATCTTCGAAATTTATTATCCCTGTTGCTCCTCTTAATTACATGAAATGCATTGGATTATCTTGTTTTCCATATGGTATAGACCTTGCACCAATATATGTGGTAAGACAAGAAACTCCTTTAATGTTGCCTGAAGCATCATGAACAGTTCTAGCTACGAAATAATGTCCATTTTCATAACATAAAGCTTGGAGTTCATGAATGTCTTTCCTATCCTTGTTTTTCCCTTGCTTGATGTGTATACCTTGCTATGTAATAATTTTCAGATGCTCATCTTCAAAAAGATTTCCTTTTCCTTCTCCAAATTGGCCCACAAAATCATTATATGCAGCTACAACAGTTTCGTAGTGTGCTACGAAAATGGTATGCATTAGGCATCACCTACAATAGTTTCGTAGCACGCTACGAAACTACTATGTGATTTCAAAAACACAGTTTTATGCCAAAATTTAACTTCCTTGAGTTTTCTTTCCTTTGAAATGGCTCTCCCTTATGCCATGAAGCTGTTCAAAACTGAATAAACTGAAACTGTTCTTCAAATTAAACTTCGAAAGGTGGTTCACATCAAAATTTAGAATTTAGCCTTACTTGCTATGTAGTTTTTTTTAGTTGAGGATGTCCTTCAGGCTTGTTCAGCTGTATCTTTAGATCTTTGATTTGCCTCTTCATAATTCCGATTCCAACTCTCAATTTTGCATTGACCCTTCTGATGTATCTTGCTTCTTTTATTGCAGGGACTGTCCAAGTGAAGTATTGAGCATGACAGCTAACGACTTCGGGTATTGAAATTGTTTTATCTTCCCACAGAGCCTCCATTTTGTTGGAATAAGCTTCATTGATTGCATGTTTTCTTGAGGTTTTTCTGAGTTTAGCAATTTCAAGATTTGCCAGCTTCAGTTTCTTTTCCAACTCTTCAAAACTACATTCCTCTTGTTGAGATATAACTGCTTTACCTTTGTCATCTTTGTGCAGTTGTGATGATGCTTCTAATGGAACCACAAGTTCTTCATGTAATTTTTCTACCTCCCCTATCTCACTTGCTTCTGGTTGTGCCTCTTGTATCTCTTTCGAACGCCTTGTCACGGGTCTTCTTGGCTTAGAAACAAATTCAAAAGCTTGATCATCAAATTTTAGCTTCGTAGAGGTTTTGGCTTTTTTGGTTTTTCCTTTACTTGTTTCAATTAAGTCTGCTCAGACCAAAGGAGATTCTGCAATGTTGATAGCTTGAAGCAAATCATTCGAACTTCCTTTTGAAGCTGGGCTCCCTTCAGTAATCACTGTCTTACCTTTTTCTCTAGCTAGTTGGCTCCTGGTTACTCTTCTTTGGACCATTTCACCTGTGGATTTCTCTTGTACACCTTCTTTGATCAGAACTTTCCTTTTTCATGACTATTGAGGTGTGCCTTGAATTACTAGTGGTCTCATGGGCTCCTTCACCTACTTCCTGGCTTTCAATTTCATGAATCTTCTTGATCTTGTTTCTTCCCGATGACTAGCTGCTAGTGAAGAAATCCTCATAGCCTGAGGGTTGAGACCAGTTTCATTTCTGAAGCCAGACGTAAACAAGAAAATGGACCATTCCCTATCTATTTTCTGGAGCTCATGCAAAATGATCAATTTGACTAAGCCATGATGAAACAATGAGGTCTCATAGGCTTCCTTCTTCAACTGAACCTTGTCACACATTTTGCCTAGGCTACGAAATAGATAGAAAGGCAAATCTAGAGATATCTTTCCAAGGAAATTAAGCAAAAGTTTGAAGTGATAGGAATACACCTTATGATACCTCCCCTCACAGGTAAAGTATCTCTGTATGTAGGTAAGCAAATTAGCATATGAATCCTTGACAAAACTCCTGGGCATTGACTTGTTTAAGTCTGAATAAACGAAATCTAGCTTTAAGAATTCCTTGCAAGGAGTCATATCAAACTTGAAGTTTTTAAACCACCTCTCCTGTCCCCTTGGAAATTCAATGACTACAGATATGACCTCTAGAGAGATTGGTAATTCAAGCACTCCAACCTTTGAATTCAATCATGTGAAATTGAAAGCAAACTCTTTGGTGACTTGCATGTGGCCTCCTTGAAGTTTTTCACAAAATCTCCAACAACCAACTTGTTTGAAAGCTTGTTCAACTTCAGTGTTCTTCAGGAAAACATCTAAGCCTTCAGGCTCATTCCTCAGACACCTACCTGATCTATGATCCTTGTTTTCTGTAGACATCTCCATGGAATTCTTGCAAAATAAAAATTGAAAGAGCTTGCACCGTCTTAATCTCGATCACTGCCTCGCTTGAAATAGAAAAGGAAGCCACCTCGCTTGAACTTCAAAGAATTCTGATCAAATGCCTATCAATTTACTTCTCATGCATGAACTCAAACATAATCATAACTGATAATAGTTGGACCCTTTTTTGAAATTTGAAACTCAAGCGTACCAAGACACCTAATGAACCTAATGATGAGAATTAGCAGTTTCACGTGATAGACATGGTGTATGGACTGAAAATTGATGATGTAATATTAACGGATTCTGATAGATTGGACAGCTAGGTGAGATTTGACACGAATCTACATGAATCGTCAATTTCGTGGCGTAGAGAGTGCAAATTCTGGGTTTTGCGCTACGAAAACTCCTAGACAGTTTCGTAGCGCATGAAAACCTTGACACAAGTTTGACACATGAAAATTTATGTGTGATGTGGGACCAATGATAGGAAAAAGTAGAGCACTGACCCTATTTGACAATACCAACAAAACTCCCTTCTAGGTGTTAGACTCTAAAACAAACCATGGAAAGACTAAACCAAGACTAACATCAATCCTTTGGAATCAAACTGATGTTCAGAATTTAGAAAAAAAAAATTAAGCGATAACACAAAGTATGCAATGCTTGGAGACTATTGGGATGATGCCACGGTGGATAAGGTCATTGAGTTACTCCGCACATACCAAGAATTATTCCCGACCTGAATTACGGATTTAAAAGGGATCGTTGGCAACTTAGGGATGATCAAGATCACCCCAAAAATTGACGCGAAGCCGGTCAAGCAGTGGCCTTACCACTTGAATCTGAAGTACAAGGAAAAGGTTCATGTAGAATTAGACAAAATGCTTGCAGCCAGAATTATTGAGCCGGTGGAAGAATCTGACTGGGTGAGTCCTATGGTAGTATAGGAGAAAAAGCCGAAGGGCGAAATAAGAATATGCGTGGATCTCAGGAAGTTGAACAAAGCCTGTGTACACGACCCATTCATGACACTGTCCACAGATGAAGTATTGGAAAATGTTGGCGGACAAGAAGCATACTCATTCACGGATGGGTTCTCGGGGTACCACCAGATCAAGATTGCGTCGGAATACAGGAGAAACGACCTTTGCAATGGAATGGGGCTGCTTTCAATACACCGTTATGCCGTTTGGATTGAAGAGCGCACCAACCATCTTTTTGTGCATCGTTGTTTCCGTGTTCAAAGAATACATCCATAAGTTCCTAAAGGTCTATTAGTTAAGCACCACGTAGCAAGTGTTAGAGTCAGTCTGGTTAGTCCTCTGTTAGAGATCAAAACTCTTTATTCATTTCATTTTAGGTGTCCCGCTCCATCCACCCAGCTGCATTCCGCTAGGGGCATGCCATAATCTGACGGAGAAGGTCATGCTAGTCATTCCCCCTCATGTCTGGCTCCTACTGGCTCAGGTCTTTTGTCAATAATCACCAAAGTCCACGACAGTCAAGGTCTGGTCCTTTAAAGGAAAAAAGTCATTTTCGATGTTTAGGTCTAGGGATTCGTCAATTTGGTCTTTAAACATATTCAATAAAGTCATGTAGGCAAGAGTGAGGCCCTTACATAGTTATGATTCAGAGAGCTTCATCGTCATGTGGATAGACTTCGACTCTTCTTCAAAACTCTGTTTTGAAGAAAAGTCAAACTGTGTCATTTATGACAAAATTTTCAAAAAAGTCGTCAGTTGATTTCTTCAGATGCAGTCATGGTTTCCGTGGCCAAATGTCTTGTCGTGCAATCCCTGCAAAGAGTGCCGAAAATTTCATCATTTGAGCTAAAATTTCAAAGGGTAAGTGAAAATCAGTGTGTTTTAAAGTCAGTGAAAAAGTGTCAAAACATAACATTAGAAAAATGGGTTTTTGAGGAAGCAAAAATTTAACCCATCACTTCCAAGGCTATATATACAAGTTTTCATCAAAATCAAAGTCACTGTGCTAATCCAAGCCTTAGAGAAACGTTGAAAAGGGTGTGAGTGTGCATCATGCATGTTTGAGTGAGTTGGAGGCAGTTTCAAGGAGCGCGACGCATATACTCAGGGGCACGGCGCACACAGAGCCAACCCTCAGTTCAAGTTTTCCATGGGCGCGATGCATACCTAGGGTGCGGCGCACTGGGTTTTGCACGTGCGCACATAGAGCCAGCCCTCAGTTCAAGTTTTCCATGGGCGCGATGCACACCCAGGGCAAGACGCACTGGGTTTTGCGCGCGGCGCACACAGACCAAGGGCCGAAACAGTGCCAAATCACTTCAAATTTTTTGTGAAGCCCATCAAATTGAAAGGTAGGCTCTATGACATCACTTGGTCATCAAATTTTATAAATGATATGGTGGTTTATAGCGATGTTTGAATGCAACCAAATTCATAAAATCAACCACAAGAAAACACCAAAAACCATGATGGCTAGGGTTGCCAAGCTGTGGTGTTAGTGCCAAGGTTCTATTTCACCCATCATTTTCTCCTCACCTACCATTTTTTCCTATCCTCACTTTCTCATTCTTCCTATTATCCCTACCCTAAAATACTACCAAACCCTCTCCCCTATCCCTCCACTCTTTGGTCAACACAACACCCCAAACCCTACCTTGTCAAAACCCCAAACCCTACCCTACCAAAATACCCAAACCCCTTCCATATCCCTAAACAAACTTCTCCCCATAACCCCTATTCCCATTACATTACTCCCTTCCTAATATTCCCTGTCTCATTGTTCCCCTTGGTGACAGATATCACAAAGGCACCCAGCCTCACACCATCATCAAAGGGCAGCCTAAGCACAATACACACAGCAGCCATGACATCACAGCATTCATCAGAGTATGAGATGGAGACACAAAGTGACTCATCCTTAAAAGAGCAGGCTCCCAGGAGACATCACAAGAGTGGAAAACATGTCAGGGATGAGCCCACTACCCTCACTGAATTACAAGCATGCCCTCTTGCCATTTCATGTTTCCAACACCTAGCATGTTTTGAATTTTTTCAAAGGGTGGTAGATGTTAGAGTTCATCATGAGTTGGCTCGCTATTTGTGCTTCATCTACATGGAGGTCAGTCTATCTTAGCCGCGGTCACTTTCACATTGACACCCAAAACTATATCAGTGGCAACAGGCATACCAAATGTTGGAGAACAGTGGCATAAGAAGAAGAAGGTGGATAGGCAACACTATGAGCCTTACATCAATGCCAGATTCTTGAGTCAGCTCACAAGAGTCTTTCCCTTCAGATACTTGAAAGATGAGTATGCTCCACTCATGAAATTGATCATGAAGTACTTCAGCTGTGAGGGGAGCTTCTCTCGACTATATGCCTATCACATCCGATTGCTCATGCACTTTACCAGGGTGAGGATGATGAACCTCCCGCTTTTCATATGTAGGAACATAGAGAGGATGAACACCTTCATGCTTCATAAGACCCCTCAGCAGCAGCTTAACAGTGTGTATCACTTTTCTCTTATCCGGATTTTGGCAGATCATCAGTTGGGATTGCAAGGCATTGCTTGGGAGGACTTCATCTCCCGTGACTTCTTCAGCACATCACAGGTACTATTAGAGCTAGAGCAGGAGATGCGTAGTCCTTCTCATCAGTATGAGCACCATGAGACCACTACCATGCCAGTTTTTGTTACATATTAGAGAGGAAGTAGGCACTTGTTTGCAGCAGCAAAGCGAGTGTTATCTCCACCCAGGGTGGAAGGGGCCTTGCTTCCGGCATCAATGACATGGGTACTGGACAAGGGCAAGAAGCCTGTGTATGATGAGGGGCCATCAGGTGAACAGGAAACCGATGTCATCCTCATTCAGGATGATGAGGCAGAGGCAGAGAATGCCCAACTTAGGGTGACCATTCAGGAGTAGAACACGGAGATCCAAGACTTGTCACTAAATGTGGAAAGGGCCAAATGGATCATCAGGTATTTGGAGCAGAGGAACAAGTAGCTTGAGGACCAGCATGCAATCATGGAGCTGCAAAGCATCTGTGAGAATCGACAAGCTGCCCAGCAAAGAAGGATCGAGCTCACTACCTTGGAGCAAGAGATCAATAATGACTGTGAGTCATGGCTAGAGTAAATCAATATCCACCTGGAGAGACTGCTGGAGAAGGCCAACAGAGATAAAACCATACTGAGGAGGATGGCTTGTCATTACAGGGCATGGAACATGAGTGCAAAGGCCCTTGAAGGCTAAATTGAGCAGAGCAACAAAAGAGGCAAAAGAGCAACATCGGCTTTGAATCTTGGCTGAAGCTTCTGTGGCCCGTCATAGTGCCTCTTAGAGAACCTCCAGCCCAAGTTTCAAGAAATTTGGGACGATTTTGGTCACATGGAAATTTTTTGGTCACAAACACAGGTTTTTTCTCCATGTGTGTCGGGCCCCTGGCATGGCGCATACGATTGGGAGCTCCAAATGGGAAATGGTTTGCATTTTTGGATTCAACATGCAAAATCATGACTACTAGCACTCAGGAAAGAAATTTGGCCATGATTTCAGTCTCCAGGAGGTCAAAAACACCCAAAAAATGGCCTCATTGCCCCTATTTTGACACACAGGAAGCAGTCTTGGGAGAATGAAGATTTGGAGGGGCAAATGAGCTCCAAATTCAAAAATTCCACTTGAGTTGGAAAGTATATAGGGCAGGCTTTCCAACAAGAAAATTTGGGCACATTTTGGACTCCTGCAAGTGCCTCAAAACTAGCCCCAAAGTGGCGCAACACATATAGAAGATGGCGCGGCGCATATAGAAAAAAGGCCCAATTTGCCTCTGTTTCGCGAAATTTCGATTCGCGACTTTTCATAAGTGGGCCCTCTCATCTACACTCCACTTTTTTGGCACCAAAGGTGGCATTTAAAGTATTTTCACTCCAGATGGGCTTCTATCCAAGTGGCAAAGGAAGGCAAACAATCACCCAAGCCATTTGTCATGTTTGTGACGTTGCACCTGTAGCTGATGTTTGGCTCTCCACCTTCATTTTGTAATGATTCGAGTAAATCCCCAACCCTTGGGCATTCTATCTCTTCTTGGCACATTCTATATATTGTATGCAAACTATTTGCAAAGTGTTGGTTGGCTTGTAACTCTCGGAGACTGTGGGAAAGAAACTTTGTTTCTTCATTGTATATTTTTACAGAGGATTAATGAAAGGAAACGGCTTTGTTTCATGAGATTTATGTGGTTGTGAGTGTAGAAAATGTGTGTCTTATGTTTCATATGTATCCTGTTATGTTTCATAGCTCATTTCATATTCATTTCCAGTGAAATTTTCTAAGTTAGTTAAGGCAGAATTCAATTTTATTGCTCTGCCTGTGGGAAAATTTCATGTTCAGTGTTCTTTCTTCTGTTGAAAAGGATTCATGTGCGTATGCCCTTTTCACTCTCCTAAGAAATCTCTCCATTCCGCGTTGTTTCAAACTAAATTACTAGACTCTCCGCCTATCTTGCCTCACGAAGTAATCTGTGTCTTCATATTAAATTATCTGTTCATTGAGGTCCATTGGTCCCATACCATCCCAGAAACACAGTCGTTCATAAAAATCACTTCTTGTATCCATATTCACTTACTAGCCTAAGATAAATATTTCACTGTAAGTCATCTCAGGCCATTTCGTTTATCTATTCACTCAGTGTGACTTGGAGAGAGCCCTCTCCTATTCTGGTTGGGCTAGCTACCAGACTGAGCGTGGTTTGTGGTTACCCTGAATTTCGCCTTCCTTCAGCCTAAGGCGGATTTAGGTGCTAACATAGTGGCGACTCTACTGGGGACAAATCAAATCCCCATACTTCTTAATAATTCTAAGCTTCCAGATGATAATTTTAGGATTTGATAGGCTGAGTAAAGTTGGTTGTGTCCTTTGGTTTTTCTCAATAGCACGCTGGCTTCTAGAAGATATACCAGAGCTAATCCAGATCCAGACCCTTCGCAAATCTATGAAAATCCCAATTTGATTTCAAGAATTCGTCATCAACAAAGCTCTATATCGCCCATGTTCAAATCCCATTCATGCCCGGACATTTTTGAGTATATTGAAGAGCTAGAGTTTGATGAGCAGTTTGAATTATCATTGTTCAAAACCAAATCTGAAAGGGCGGTTGACTCTACTGTCCACAATCCACAGTTTCTTGTAGACTTGGGGATGGAAAGGGCTAACCGGTCGATTGATAACTACATAGTAGCTCAGCTTCAAACTCCAATTTCTAGCCCCTTACAAACTGTGCACACTCCTCCAACACCTCCGAGGACAAATTTTCCAAGAGTGATGGCTACCCGTTCCGCACCTCTTGTTTTGCCTCAAGTTTTAGATGATATGCCTACAGGTTACCAAAGCAAAATCCCATTTTTGATGGCACTCCTAATGGCATTACTTCTCAGAAACATGTGGATAGAATGGCAGACTTCTATGAACTTCATGAGATCGATGCGGAGAATGTGGCAATGAGACTCTTTGTACAGACATTTGCAGGTGAAGTGAGGAAATGGTTCAGAGGTTTTCCGGCTGCACGTATCGCTACCTTAGCTGACCTACAAAGACAATTTTTAAACCGCTGGGAAGTGAAAAATAATCCTCTTCAAATTCTGGCCAAATATGAGCAAATCAAAAGAAACGTTGGTGAGTCGGTCCAAGATTATTGCATTAGATTCAATTCAGTTTATAATGAAATTCCAGATCATCTAAGGCCACCTGTGGGACTAGCCATGGTGAAGTTCCCAGATGGTTTTGATGCTGATATGGCTTATCAATTGAGAGAAAGAGAACCAACCACAATGGAAGACATATAGAAGATAGTGGTCAGCATTGAAGCAAATCTACTGACCAAGAGAGCTAGAGCAAAGGCAGAGAAGAAGGTCACTGCAAAGGAAGAATCTTCCTCGGTAGATCAACTACTTTGGAAGGTAGAGCAGATGCTTGAAAGAGTGAAACTTGAAAAACCGGAGCCACAGGTTTGAAATCCTAACTTTCATGGGCAGCAACAACCACAATATAGAATAAGGCAGAGAGATCAGCGAGCCCAAGAGCAGACTACACAACAGCCAGTACAAACACCTTTGCAGCAAAATTTTGTGCATGGACCGAAATCAGATGAGGACGAGAATGTAATAGGTGAAGAAAATCAGCTCTTTACTCCTGACAATTGGCTTATTTATCTGACTAAGGATGAAGAGTATGCAGAGAGTTCAGCTGTACACAAAGACATAGATTTCATTCTAACAAATGACATCATCTTGGAGGAAGAATCTGATGAATACCAAAGAGGCTATATGAATGCTTTTTCCACCCAATAGTAGCGATATTCACTTAGAAACATAGATGTGCCGGTCAAACCAATTCAGAAAAGGAAGGAGGTTGAGGCATCAAAGAATGATTCAACATTTACACAAAGGAAAGGAAAGGAGGCGGTTGATCCGGAGAGCAACAAGTCACCATCAGAAGAACCATCACATCAGCAAGTTGCAAGAAAAGAAAAGGAAAGGAAAGAAATCCCAGTCAAAGAGGTAGAAAAGATTCCCACTTTTAATTTGGAAAATGAGATTTCTAAATTAAAGGTATCCATCCCCTTAACTGAAATAATGAAGAACAACAGTTATAGAGGACAAGTATCTAAAATGTTGAGTTTGGACCCAATGTCTGACATGGTGAATGTCGAAGATGATCAACCTGAAATGATTTTTGGGCCAACATTGAATGGTGAGTCTCCTGATAGTGATGTGCCACCATTTTATATCAATTTAAGATTGCATGATTTTTTGTTACATAATGCCATGTTCGATTCCGGAGCTTCTCACAATCTTATGCCCAAGGCAATCATGGATAATCTTGGTCTGGACTCACCCGGTAATATCATGATCTCTATTCGTTTGATTCTAGCAGAGTAAGATGTATAGGTCTCATCAAAGACTTGGTTGTGAGTTTGGATCAGCTCCCAATGAAGAATGTTTTGATGGATGTTGTGGTAGCAGATATTCCTCCCAGGTTTGGCATGCTTCTTTCCAGGTCTTAGGTAGCGAAATTGAAAGGGACACTAAAGCTAGATTTCTCCTATGCAACAATTCCAGTATTTGGACAAATGAGGAAATTTTATCTAGAACAAAAAATGAAATACATGATCACAAGAAAGGAGAAACCCATAAATCATCCAATTAACTATGTACATACAGATTTAGAGTCTTTTGTTTTGTATTCAGATAGTCTCAATGATATAGATAGTCAGTTAGTAGAAGCAGATGATATTCCGGAAATAACAGAAAATTTCAGAGAAGTTTTGAAGAAAGAAGAACAAGAACAATAGAACACCATTGGGCAATCAGATGAAAGTAATGGATAGCAAGTAGACAAGGCACAACAAACAGATTTCCAGCACTTGCAAGAGGAGGAATAAGGTTTGTGGACCATGGATTTCGATGGAGAAGTGGGAAATGATGGCGCTAGAATTGGAATTTGGGTACGCAGTCCTTTCTCCGCCCAAACAAAGTCCCTAGTAACGTGCAGGTATGCTCATACAAGTTGGCTTTTGAGTGTTCAAATAATGAAGCTGAGTATGAAGCTCTGATTGCTGGCCTAAAGATTTTAAGAAAGCTGAATGCTAAGAGGATTTCAGTATATGGCGACTCCGAATTGGTTATCAAGCAGGTCAGAGGCGAATATCAAGCAAAGCATCCTAGGATGCAGGCTTACCGTAATGCAGTCCTAGACATTTTAAAATTATTTTCAGAATACACTTTGACATGTGTGCCTCGTATACAAAATAGTATTGCTGATGCTCTTGCCAAGGAAGTGAGTAGTGTGAAGATCCCAATGAACTCTAGCAACAAATTCGAAATCCATGTTAAGCATCGTCCAACCATTCCAGACAATCAAAGATATTGGCAAGTGTTCCAAGATGATGAGGAGATTGGTGATTTTCTGCAAAACAAAGGCAAGTTCAAAGAGACTTCAATTGATGAAGAAAATGATGATGGTAAAGCTAATGGTATAGATGAGGTGCAGATCAATGAAATGGACATGTTGCAGCTGAAGAATAATGTTATTCCTAAAGGATTGATACCTCTAGAAGAACTCTTTGCTCAAGATGATGTAGCCCACAAGCCAACATTGTAGCCAATAGAGAAGGGTGTGGAAGAGGTCAACATCGGAACAGCTACTAATCCTAAATTGGTAAAATTGTCCAAAGCATTACCACCAAAGATCAAGGACAAATATATCAGTTTGATGTCTTCATTTGCAGATGTGTTTGCTTGGGACTATTCCGACTTAAATACATATGATACTAATATAATTTAGCACACTATACCCATCAAGCCCAATCAAAAACCATTCAGACAGAAGTTGAGAAGGTTAAATCCAAAGTTGTTGCCATCTATTGAAAAGGAGATAAATAGGTTGTACAAATCAGGGATCATTGTGCCCATCAGATTTTGAAATTGGATCTCTAACTTGGTGCCCGTACGGAAGAAGATAGGTGAGATTCACTTATGCATTGATTTTAGAAATCTCAACAAAGTTTCATTAAAGGACAACGATCCACTACCCAAAATGGACCATATACTTCAGCGAGTAGTGGGAGCATCTCGTATGTCACTACTTGATGGTTATTCCGGATATAACCAAGTTTCTGTCCATGAAGATGACCGAGACAAGACAGTTTTCACCAATCCATGGGGAACCTTTCATTACGCTAAAATGCCTTTCAGGTTGAAGAATGCGGGTGCCACATTTCAGTGTACAATGGATTTGGCTTTTGCAAATGAGAAGGATGTCTTTTTGGTGGTGTATCTGGATGATTTGATGGTGTTTTCCAAACCTGATGAAGAGCACATGTACCATCTTAAAATTGTCTTCCAAAAGTTCAGAAAATATGGCTTGTCACTGAATCCAAAGAAGAGCTTGTTCACCATGGAGGAAGGCAAATTACTCGGGCAGATTATCTCAAAAGATGGCATTCATATTGACCCAGCACATGTGCAAGCAATTCAGCAAATCGATCTGCCCCAGAATAAAAAAGAGATACAATCGTTCAATGGTAAGATGAATTTTCTATGCCACTTTGTACCTAATCTTGCTGAGCACCTAAGAGAGATGACAAACATGCTTAAGAAGGACAGCCAAGTGAAATGGATGGAGGAGGCTGTAAAATCTTTCAATTTTGTCAAATTGGCTCTTTCCTCAGCTCCAGTTCTAGTCAGCCCAGACTATACTCAAGATTTCATATTGTTTTCATTTGCTTCAGAGCATACTATGGCAGCAGTGTTATTGCAGAAAAGAGATGATCATGAAAGACCCATTGCATTTTTCAGCAGAGCTATAAGAGACACAGCCTTAAAGTACAACATCATTGAGAAGCAGGCCCTTGCACTTGTGAAGGCATTGAAAGATTTCCGGGTGTATATTCTACATTCTCACATTCTCGCCTATGTTCCTAACGCTACTGTCAAAGATGTTTTAGTGCAAACCAATCCAGAAGGAAGAAGAGGAAAGTGGATTGTAGCCTTGCTGGAATATGATGTGGAAATAAAGTCCACAAAGCTGGTGAAAGGACAGGGATTGGCGAAGTTAATGGCTGAATCAAACTTGCACGCCTTGGACATAAATCTGATTGCTGCTATGTCCGAAGAGAATGAGGAGGGATCATCAATTCAGGTATCTGAAATGTTTGCTCTTTCTCCATGGTATTCAGATATCATATATGTGCTTAAAAATTTGTCACCACCGCCCGGCACGACTAGAAACAAAGCGAAAACACTCAAGTTGAAGGCTGCCAAGTTTTGCATTCTTAATTCTGCACTGTATTGGAAAGATCTCGGTGGCATTTTGTTAAATTGTTTGGTGGAAAAGGAAGCGATGAAAGTCATGGAGGACTGCCACCAAGGAGACTGTGGTGGTCACCTTTTTTGGAAGTCAACATGAAACAAAATTTTGAGAACATGGTACTATTGGCTGACATTGTTCGCTGATGTATATAAGATGATCAAACGCTGTCATAAGTGTCAGATTTTCGAAGGAAAGTAGAAGTTACAACCTTTACCACTCAAGCCTATTGAGGTGAGTGCCCCTTTCTAGCAATGGGGATTGGATTTCATTGGTGAAATTCATCCCGCTTCTTCTAGATAGCATAGATGGATCCTCACAGCCACAAATTATTTCACAAAATGGATTGAGGCAATTCCCACCAGATAAGCTAAAGATGCGGTAATCATTTCATTCCTTAAAAATAACATCTTGTCTTGCTTTGGTTGCCCGAATAAGCTAATCACTGATAACGCAGCAACTTTTAAATCAAAAAGGATGGTAGAGTTTTGTCATAAATATCACATCATTTTGGGTCACTCAACTGCCTATCATCCACAAGGCAATGGATTGGCGGAATCTTTGAACAAATCATTGGTCAACATAATCAAGAAGCTACTGGAAATAAATAAGAACAGTTGGCATAAGAGGTTGGTGAATGCGCTTAAGGCAGATCGGGTCAGTCAGAAGAAATCCGTAGGTACGTCACTGTTTGAGCTTGTTTATGGAGTTGATATAGTATTTCCTACCTCTCTTGCTACCCCGATAGTCAAACTTCTTCAGGAGGCCGATAGTGAAGAAGATCCCATGCAAAGAAGGTTGAATCAAATGGTCCACTTGCAGCAGACCAGAGAAGAAGTTTTCAAGAACACATCCAAATTGCAGGAGAAAATCAAGAAAATTTATGACAGAAAGGCAAAGGTGGACAAATTTTAGGTGGATGATGTGGTTCTGAAGTGGCATGCAAGGAATGAGGAGAAAGGCAAGCATGGTAAGTTCGAGAACCTCTGGAAAGGTCCTTTCAAGATTGCAGCATATTGGGGGCAGAATGCCTTCCTTTTGAAGGAAATGAATGGGGAATATTGTCCAGGAGGGCTGATCAATGGTTGGCTACTCAAGCAGTACCATTTCTAAGTTATTAACACTGCTTCCACTGTCACTGTAAATACCATTTTATTTCAATTTTGTTAGAGTTGGTCAAGTTAGCCTTTAAGTCATTTCAATGTCAAATTTGAGTCAGTTTTTTTTTGGTCATTTTAGTTTCATAAATGAATCAGAGTCCTGTGTTATTTGTTGAAACGATGACTCCATAGCCCAATGGACGAAGGCACTATCTAGCTCTTCCAGAGATCTGCTATTCTTGGCACCTCCAAGGAGCAACCATCCCCCATTGGAGCCAATGTTAGAGTTAGTCTGGTCAGTCCTTTGTCAGAGATCAAAACTCTTTATGCATTTCATTTTTAGGTGTCCTGCTCCATCCACCCAGCTGCATTCCACTAGGGGCATGCCATAATCTGATGGAGAAGGTCATGCTAGTCATTTCCCCTCATGTCTGGCTCCTGCTGGCTCAGGTCTTTTGTCAATAATCACCAAAGTCCATGACAGTCAAGGTCTGGTCCTTTAAAGGAAAAAAGTCATTTTCGATGTTTAGGTCTAGGGATTCGTCAATTTGGTCTTTAAACATATTCAATAAATCCATGCAGGCCAGAGTGAGGCCCTTACACAATTATGATTCAGAGAGCTTCATTCGCATGTGGATAGACTTCGACTCTTCTTCAAAACTCTGTTTTGAAGAAAAGTCAAACTGTGTCATTTATGACAAAATTTTCAAAAAAGTCGTCAGTTGATTTCTTCATATGCAGTCATGGTTTCCATGGGAAAATGTCCTGTCATGTAATCCCTGTAAAGAGTGCCGAAAATTTCATCATTTGAGCTAAAATTTCAAAGGGAAAGTGAAAATCAATGTGTTTTAAAGTCAGTGAAAAAGTGTCAAAACATAACATTAGAAAAATGGGTTTTTGAGGAAGGAAAAATTTAACCCATCTCTTCCAAGGCTATATATACAATTTTTCATCAAAATCAAAGTCATTGTGCTAATGCAAGCCTTAGAGAAACGTTGCAAAGGGTGTGAGTTTGCATCGTGCGTGTTTCAGTGAGTTGGAGGCAGTTTCAAGGAGCACGGTGCATATACTCAGGGGCCCGACGCACACAGAGGGCACGACGCACATAGAGCTAGCCCTCAGTTCAAGTTTTCCATGGGCGTGGAATGCACCCAGGGCATGGTGCACTGGGTTTTGCGTGTGGTGCACACAAACAAAGAGCCGAAACAGTGCCAAATCACTTCAAATTTTTTGTGAAGCCCATCAAATTGAAAGGTAGGCTCTATGACATCACTTGTTCATCAAATTTTATAAATGATATGGTGGTTTATAGCGATGTTTGAATGCAACCAAATTCATAAAATAAACCACAAGAAAACACCAAAAACCATGATGGCTAGGGTTGCCAAGGTGTGGTGTTAGTGCCAAGGTTCCATTTCACCCATCATTTTCCCCTCACCTACCATTTTTTCCTATCCTCCCTTTCTCATTTTTCCTATTATCCCTACCCTAAAATACTACCAAACCCTCTCCCCTATCCCTCCACTCTTTGGTCAACACAACACCCCAAACCCTACCTAGTCAAAACCCCAAACCCTACCCTATCAAAATACCCAAACCCCTTTGATATCCCTAAACAAACTTCTCCCCATAACCCCTATTCCCATTACATTACTCCCTTCCTAATACTCCCTGTTTCATTGTTCCCCTTGGTGACAGATATCACAAAGGCACCCAGCCTCACACCATCATCAAAGGGAAGCCTAAGCACAGTACACACAACATCCATGACATCACAGCATTCGTCAGAGTATGAGATGGAGACACAAAGTGACTCATCCTCAAAAGATCAGGCTCCCAGGAGACATCACAAGAGTGGCAAACATGTCAGGGATGAGCCCACTACCCTCACTGGATTACAAGCATGCCCTCTTGCCATGTCATGTTTCCAGCACCTAGCATGTTTTGAATTTTGTCAAAGGGTGGCAAATGTTAGAGTTCATCATGAGTTGGCCCGTCTATTTGTGCTTCATCTACATGGAGGTCAATCTATCTTAGCCGGGGTCACTTTCACATTGACACCCGAAACTATATCAGTGGAAACAGGCATACCAAATGTTGGAGAATAGTGGCATAAGAAGAAGAAGGTGGATAGGCAACACTATGAGCCTTACTTCAAGGCCAAATTCTTGAGTCAGCTCATAAGAGTCTTTCCCTTCAGAGACTTGAAAGATGAGTATGCTCCACTCATGAAATTGATCATGAAGTACTTCAGCTGTGAGGGGAGGTTCTCTCGACTATATGCCTATCACATCCGATTGCTCATGCAATTTACCAAGGTGAGGATGATGAACCTACCATTTTCCATATGCAGGAACATAGAGAGGATGAACACCTTCATGCTGCATAAGACCCCTCAGCAACAACTTAACTGTGTGTATCACTTTGCTCTTATCTGGATTTTGGTAGATCATTAGTTGGGATTGCAGGGCATTGCTTGGGAGGACTTCATCTCTTGTGACTTCTTCAGCACATCACAGGTACTATCAGAGCCAGAGCAGGAGATGGGTGGTCCTTCTCATCAGTATGAGCACCATGAGACCATTACCATGCCAATTTTTGTTACGTATTAGAGAGGCAGTAGGCACTTGTTTGCAGCAGCAAAGCGAGTGTTATCTCCACCCAGGGTGGAAGGGGCCTCGCTTCCGGCATCAATGACACATGTATTGGACAAGGGAAAGAAGCCCATGCATGATGAGGGGCCATCAGGTGAACAGGAGACCGACTTCATGCTCATTCAGGATGATGAGGCTGAGGCAAAGAATGCCGGACTTAGGATGACCATTCAGGAATAGAACATGGAGATCCAAGACTTGTCACTAAATGTGGAAAGGGCCAGATGGATCATCAATTATTTGGAGCAGAGGAACAAGAAGCTTGAGGACCAGCATGCAATCATGGAGCTGCAAAGCATCCGTGAGAATCAACAAGCTGCCCAGCAAAGAAGGATCGAGCTCACTACCTTGGAGCAAGAGATCAACAATGACCGTGAGTCATGGCTAGAGTGGATCAATATCCACCTGGAGAGACTTCTGGAGAAGGCCAATAGAGACAAGATGATACTGAGGAGGATGGCTTGTCATTACAGGGCACGGAACATGAGTGCAAAGGCCTGGATAAGGAGCTTGAAGGCTAAATTGAACAGAGCAACAAAAGAGGAAAAAGAGCAAGATCAGCTTTGAATCTTGGCTGCAGCTTTTGTGGCCCAACATAGTGCCTCTTAGAGAACCTCCAGCCCAAATTTCAAGAAATTTGGGACAATTTTGGTCACATGGAAATTTTTTGGTCACAAACACAGGTTTTTTCTCCATTTGCGTCGCGCCACTGGCGCGACGTGTAGGATTGGGAGCTCCAAATCAGAAGTGGCTTGCATTTTTGGATTCAACATGAAAAATCACAACTACTAGCACTCGAGCAAGAAATTTGGGCATGATTTGAGTCTCCAGGAGGTCAAAAATACCCAAAAAATGGCCTCACTGCCCCTATTTTGACACACAGGAAGCAGTCTTGGGAGAATGCAGATTTGGAGGGGAAAATGAGCTCCAAATTCAAAAATTCCACTTCAGTTGGAAATTAGACAGGACAAGATTTCCAATAAGCACACTTGGGCACATTTTGGACTTTTGCAAGTGCCTCAAAACTGGCCCCAAAGTGGCGCGGCGCATATAGGAAAAAAGGCCCAATTTGCCTCTATTTCGCGAAATTTCGATTCGCGACTTTTCATAAGTGGGCCCTCTCATCTACACTCCACTTTTTCGGCACCAAAGGTGGCATTTAAAGTATTTTCACTCCATATGGGCTTCTATCCAAGTGGCAAAGGGAGGCAAACAGTCACCCAAGCCATTTGTCATGTTTGTGACGTTGCCCCTGTAGCTGATGTTTGGCTGTCCACCTTCATTTTTTAATGATTTGAGTAACTCCCCAACCCTTGGGCATTTTATCTCTTCATGGCACATTCTATATATTTTATGCAAACTATTTGCAAAGGGTTGGTTGGCTTGTAACTTCTGGGAGACTGTGGGAAAGAAACTCTATTTCTTCATTGTATATTTTTACAGAGGATTAATGAAAGGCAGCGACTCTGTTTCATGAGATTCATGTGGTTGTGAGTGTAGCAAATATGTCTCTTATGTTTCATATGTATCTTGTTATGTTTCATAGCTCATTTCATATTCATTTCCGGTGAAATTTTTTAAGTTAGTTAAGGTAGAATTCAATTTTATTGCTCTGCCTGTGGGAAAATTTCATGTTCAGTGTTCTTTGTTCTGTTGAAAAGGATTCATGTGCGTATGCCCTTTTCACTCTCCTAAGCAATCTCTCCATTTTGTGTTGTTTCAAACTAAATTGCTGGACTCTCTACCTATATTGCCTTACGAAGTAATCTGTGTCTTTATATTAAATTCTCTATTCATTGAGGTCCATTGGTCCCATACCATCCCAGAAACACAATCATTCAGAAAAATCACTTCTTATATCCATATTCACTTACTAGCCTAAGATAAATATTTCACTGTAAGTCATCTTAGGCCATTTCATTTATCTATTCACTGAGTGTGACTCGGAGAGAGCCCTCTCCTATTTTGGTAGGGCTAGCTACCAGACTGAGTGTGGTTTGTGGTTACCCTGAATTTCACCTTCCTTCAGCCTAAGGCAGATTTAGGTGCTAACAACAAGTTTACACTTGATGCTAGATACTTTCCAATGACACCAAATTGTGTTGAACCTTAAGAAGTGAACATTCCTCGTTCCCTTCGAAAACTTGTTGGGACATGTGGTTTGCAAACAAGGATCGATGGTGGACCCTGTGAATATTGCTATTATTCTAAATTTGGAAGCACCGTGAAGTGTTAAACAGCTGCATGCTACCTTGGGACACACCGGGTACTGCAGAAATTTTATCAAAAGCTATGCCCAAATCACCGTGCCGAAGGAAAAACTATTGAAAAAGGATGTTACATTTTGTTGGAATGACGATTGCATGAAAATTTTGGATGTCTTGAAGGGGAAATTTGCCTCCACTCCAATCCTGGTCTTCCCAAAATAGGATGTGGAGTTTCATGTCCATGTTGATGCATCGTGTATCACTCTAGGAGCAGTGCTCACACAGGAGAATGGGGGAGGCTTGGATCACCCTATCGCGTTTGCAAGCTAGAGGTTGTCCAAAGCAGAGAAGAACTATTCCACCATCGAGCGCGGGGGGTTGGCAATGGTGTACACACTCCAAAAATACTGACACTATTTGATAAGAGGACATTTCAAGATGTATATTGACCATTCCACACTGAAATATCTGATCAATAAGCTTGTGTTGGGGGGTACATATGTAGGTGGCTCTTCTTGTTCCAAGAATATGATTTTGAGGTCGTAGTAAAGCCGATATGCCTGAACGTAGGACCAGATCACTTGTCACACATTGATATGGGAGAGGAACCCACTAATTTGGAGGAGGGACTACCTGACGCTAAGCTTTTTGTCGTGCACATCATGGAAGGACACTTCAAAGATATAATCCACTTTCTGACCATAGGGACTGCGTGAAAAGAATACTTCGTCTAGTAGAAGAAGGAATTGGTAGTGCGTGCGATGGATTTTTCTATCATCACAGGGCACCTATATAAAATGGCCAATGATGAGATATTGCAAAGATACGTACTTGAATTTGAACAAAGTCAGATCCTCATAGAAGCACATGGGGGCGCTGCAGGAGGACACTATGTAGGACGAGCAACTACACAAAATATCCTCCACGCAGGGTTGTGGTGGCGAACCCTACACTAGGATTCGAAAGAACACTGTAAGGTCTGCGATATATGTCAAAGGACTAGAAATCCATCACGAAGAGATGAGATGTTGTTGAATCTACAAATGAAACTGCAATTTTTCGAGAAATGGGAAATTGACTTTGTGAGTCCTATCAAGCCTCAGGGAAAGACAGGCGTGCGCTACATCATCATCGTGATAGAGTATCTGACACAATGGGTGGAAGCATAGCCAGTCAAAGACTGCACGACCGCTACAGCTGCGAAGTTTTTGTTTGAAAACGTGTTGACCTGATTTGGCTGTCTGAAAATCTTAATGAGTGATCACGGAACACATTTCCTGAATGAAACCGTCAGCATGCTCACAGAAGAATTCCAAGTGTATCATCAGAAAAGTACACTGTACCACCCACAAGGAATTGGGACTGTAGAAGCTTTCAACAAAATACTGGAGACTATGCTGACCAAAGTGTTCAACGCGTAACAAAACGATTGGGACCTACGCATACCTACCATTCTATGGGCTTATAGGACAATGTGCAAGAAATTGATAAGACAAACACCTTTCTAGTTCGTTTATGGCATGGAAGCTATCATGGCGATGGAATATATCATACCTAGTCTGTGAATAGCAGCGCTCATAGGGATAACGGACCACGAAGCTCTAGAGGAAAGGCTCACACAATTGGAATAACTTGAGGAAGAACGGTTCTTAGCTGGGTTTCATCAACAACTACAAAATCGGTGTGAAAAATCCTAGCACAACCACCATATCAAGTTGCGCACCTTCAAGGTAAATGACTTAGTGCTGTTGTATGATAGTAAGTTTGAAAAATTTCCAGGAAAATTTTGAATGCATTGGTTGGGAGCCTATGTGCTTAAGCAGGTCACAGACGGAGGCACAATCCAACTAGTCAAACTAAATGGAGAAACCTTCCCAGGCAAAGTAAATGGTATCTGCTTCAAGCCCTACACAGGTGGGTCAGCTATATGACCAGCCAGCCAAAGCACAGTCTTTGTGCTCCAAGGAGCTGGACAAAGGTGTAGGACTATAAACATACGCAGCAGATGCCGGTATAGATGTAAGGAAACAATTTAGCCATGAAGGTCTTAGAATAAAGGATGCAACATATTCAGTAAGCAGCGGTGCAGTGCACTGACGACATCAGCACAGTTCGAGGATAGTTGGAAGGACTCCGCACCAATATCTTCGTGCCAATAGAGTGACTCGAGGGCAAGTCATGATGTTTGCATTGGGGGCCTGTTGGGCATGGAATGCCCCCACGACATGTTTTGGGGCTCAAAGCCAAAGTTTTGAGATGATATTGTTGTAAAGTTTCGCGAATTGCCGGCGCGAAATATATGTTAGAGTCATAGGGATATCCACCCTAGCTTTGAATGTAATTTCAGCCTACCCATGGTCTGCAGACCATGGGATTATATAAATAGAGCAAAGCTCTAAGTGTAAAATATAGTTAAGGAGAGCGAAGTATGAGATAGAAGCACAGAGCAAGTGTCTAAGTGTATCTTGGGTCATAGAGTAGGAGAAGGCTTTGCAGCTGAGTGTGTAGAGGCGTAGTTGTCCACAGCTAAGTGCACAGACCCCTGCAGCTAAGTGCGCAGGGCAAAGTAGAGTCTGTAATCGTAGAAGAGATTAATAAAGAAAGGTCTTTTTTCCAATTCTGTGTATTTTTTCTGAGTTATTACTTATTTGATATCATTTGCGAATATACTGTTTCTTTATTATGCGCACTTGTATGAATTGTAAATATTGTTAAGTATAACTGAAAGAATACAAACAAGCTAATTTAATCAACTGATATTGGATTACTAGTAAGGATTTGGTTAATAACACTATTTGGCCCTCGAGTAGGGCTACACGAAGGCAACATCTCAGGCTGCAAGGTACAGGTAAGTGTGCGTAGCGACGTGCACATGGGGTCGACCCGCGAACCACTTGAACCCATCAGACATCTCTAAGGTGTGGAAACCTGGTTCTAGCACCCTCCCATACTACTTCAGGTGAGACCTCAGTCCATGCTCCATGGAATGTTGTCTAAAGGGCTAGTAGTACTAGGATTTGTTTGGCTAAATCAGCTCTGAACCTGGGTCAGACCCGAACAAGCCAACATAGGGTTGCTTCAATCATCTAATGAGTCCATTAGGGATAGGGCTTTTGCACTTGAACCTAGGATTTCACTTATCTTCATATCCTGATGGCTCTATTCAATCCTGTTCACTATGAGGTAGTTTTGATACTACTGTAGTTGGACAGATTGGATCTCCCTTTGCAGATCCTTCATGCTTGGCTCAGCTGGTCTATCTTCCTCTGGTTCTTCTCTTTCCATATAGGTTGTCATTATGCGGGCCAGGATATTCTTCATGACCCAGTACTGCTGAATTGTTTGACAGAACAACGTTTGGCATCCTCTGGTATTCCCAAGGTCTTTAACCATTGTTTCCCATTCCTCTGCCTTAATCTCTTGATTTTCTATGTTGTTGTTTAACTCTCTTTCCCATTTGGATATTACTGCTTTCACCTCCAACAGTGTTCCTATGACGTATGCATTGATCAAGTTTTGCATACTCTCCTTCCAAGTTTTCCTTCCTCTTTTTCTCGGTCCTCTACTAGACGTCGGCTCCAATCCTTTCATCTTTTTTTTGACCTTTCCCATCCCTCTATTTACTTTCTTGCCCAGTTGGATACCTTCATTTTCCATCCTAACCTACTTCTAGCTTTCTTCCTCCTTTTCCGAGTAACGCACCTATTCCTAGGTTGGAGAACGTATAGAGTTCTAAGACTCCAAAATTATCTGCACTCTTCTTGTTATATTACCTAAAACGGAAACCAGGAAAATGACCTTGTAAGTCAGCATTATTTTAAACAGAGTAACCTCAAGCTTCCCCTCTCGAGTGGGGCTTCTCTGGCGCAAGCTTGTTCATGTCATTCCCGACTTGGAGAACTATGATAACCCCCATTAACACCTCGATTTCCCTCTCCCTCCTTAGAGAATTGGAGATTTATGACCTCCTCATCATTCTGGTGGTTTCCCAGTAAAAGTTGAAGAACCTAGTTACCCAGTGCCCACGAGGTTTCTCTGCTTCTCCACCTGACTGCAATTGTAGCCCTACCTTGTGTGTCACCACCCCAATGGCGAAGGGAATGCTTCTCAGGATGGATGAATGTAATTGCTACCCTACCATGCATCCTAACAAAGGAGCTAGACAGGGAATTTCTTAGAGTTATATCCCTACCTCGAATGCTACCCCAATTATCGCCTTTGTTCCCGCCCCCCTTATCCAGGTCTAGGCTTGGATCAGGATGGAGGTTTATTAGCCTTGTCACCAAATAAAATGCAACTTCTAACCCTCCACTCTTAACTAGGATCCCTTCCTTCCTAGGCCACCTACTCCACCAATACATCTTGATAGATTTGTTCCTACTGCCACTAGGGAAACCCCATAGGATGTACTAGTAGGCTGCAATACACCAGGACCTATCTACCCTGAGACCCAAAACAAACAACCCGAACCCCCTTCCCCAGATGAAAATATTGACGAATTCTCTCCACGGTACCAAGCTAGAACCCCAAAATAAATAGAAGGTCTCAACAGAAGCCGCATTCGGGGGTATCATTTCCATTAACCAACATTCCTCTTATGAAGACATGTTTTCTAGATAGTCGTGCATGAGAGCCAAGAGAACATACCAGTTCTTGTAGAGGAAAATCGGTCACAACACGACATCCTCTATCCCTCCACTTCCACCACCTTCAGCTACACGTCCAAACTTAAGTCTCTACATGGAAATGCCTCTTAGCCTAACTGTCTTACCTTTTTTTCTTTACCTGACCACCTGCCTCGCCTACCACCTGAAGGACTGACCACATGCCTGTTGAAATATGGCAACAAGAATATTCCAATTTAATTTTTCCTTGAACTAAATTGTGAATTAAAATCGAATTTAGTCTTAACAACTACTTGGAAATAATTAATTAATTTATTTTAAATTAATTAGTTGGAGAAATTCATGTTAGAAGTCTTTTTGAAGTCATGAAAGGGTTATACCTTACATTAAGGAGATAATATTGAGTTATAAGTGAGTTGTAATAGTTAACTCAGTTTACCGAGTTAAGTCTAGTTAAATTAGTTCCAAACTATTTGAGGAACTAATAGTGAGTTAACAGTCAGTTGATGCATAATGCACTCAACTAGTGCTACTCCAGTTAAATGAAGATTCCCTCATCAGAAACTCATGAATGTCTATTCTGAGAAATACTGAGTTGAGATTAATGTTCAAGGGCAGTGTACAATCAGTTGCATGTGTTTTCTGAAGGAGAAAACTCATGCATGCAGTAAAGGATTCATCCTTGAGGATTGCATAGTTTTGAAGGCTTGTTTTTCCACTTGGTAATAGGCTAATCATCCACGAGGAATAGCGCAAGGAAATAGGAGCCTGGAGGGAAGAGAGGAAGGTTGGAGTGAAGCCAAGATCCCCTGTGAGCATCTCTGATGATTGTACTGAGAGCTGGCTAGCTGTGAGAGCTAAGGCTTTGTATAATTCCTATGTATTTCCACCATGTATGATAATAAAATAGTGTGGGGTTTTTATCTAAGATTTTCCCCAAAGTATTTTCATGTGTATTGTGCCATTGAATCTTCTTCTTCTGGTTATATTGTTCAGCTCGATCTTTAAGCTTCCACAAATTGATAGTAGAAGTAGGTTATAGTATTCTTCTTTGATTTATATTGCATTATCGGGTTAACCTATCACAGGTTTTCTACATGGTATTGGAGCTGCGAACAGTATACTGAGAAGAGAATTTGAAGTTTGAAGTTTAGGGTTGTAGGTGCAAATCGAATTCATATCATACTTCAAGGTTGGCCAATGGCATTCTATGGCTTGAGACTCACGTATGCCTTGGAAGGTAGCTCGAATTACATAACATGGAAAGATAGAATGGATGTTGTATTAGAAGAAAATGGCTTGAAGGAATTCATTTATCAAGAAATCCCAAAGCCAACTTCAACTAATGCACAAGAGTTGGCTGAGTGGAAGAAGTGTGTGGTGAAGGTGAGACAGATCATCCTTGAGGGAGTTCGAGACCATATTGTCTTGAGTCTCCATGGGAAGGATACTCCATTTTCAATGTGGAAGACATTGAAGGACCTCTACCATAAAAGTAGCGACCAGAGGAAATTGGTGCTCAAGGATAAGCTTCGAAGAATCAATATGGAGAAGGGTGATACTATTTCCACAAATCTGAACAAGCTCACCACCTGCAGAGATGAACTTAGCAGTGTGGGAATAACTACTATTGATGATGATATGGTGAGCCTTTCTCTCCTTAGCCTTCCAAAAAGTTTGAATAGCTACCAGGACTCTGTGAATGGAAGGGGGAAACTGTCAGATTGGGAATGACTGTGGTCGAATCTCATGCAGGAGGAGATCAGGAGGAGCACACGAGATGGTTCTTCATCCAAGGATGATGATGAAGAAAATCTAGCCTTAGCAAGTAAGGCAAGGAAAGGGAAGGGGAAGGCTTCCCATTTGAAATTGAATTCTTCTCATGGAGGGAAGAAGGGTGACAAGTCTAAAGTGAGATGCTTTAATTGTCATGAGATGGGACATGATGCGACTAATTTCCCATCGAAGAAGTCCAGGAAGGGATCCTTGGAAGGATCGGAAGGCGAGGCATTAGCCTCTCAGTTCGAAATGGAATTTACCCTCATCGCATGCATGGTATCATCGATGATGGGTTGTGTCTGATATCTTGACAGTGGAGCCTCATTCCACATGACCGGTGATAAAAGTTTATTTAGTGCCTTGGAGGATAAAGACCTCAAGATGTGCATAGATATGGGTGATGATGGAAGGTATAGTGTTTCAGGAGTGGGAAAAGTTGCTTTTCAGAGAGAGCATGGAGCTCCTCTTACCTTGACAGATGTGATGTATGTGCCTAGACTAAAGAAGAACTTGGTGTCAGTCGCGATGTTGGAGGACAAAGGCTACGATGTTGTCTTCAGTAAAGGAAAGGTGTTCCTAAGACACATAGCCATGGGTTAGACCAAGAGGATATGGATTCGGGTGAAGAATCTCTATACACTAGAGGTAGATGATTGTGCAACATTGAGTATGAAAGCAGAATTGGTGCAAAGACAAGACATTGGCGAGTTGTGGCATAGGTGGTTGGGCCATTTTCATCATGGGGCTTTGAAGATAATGAAACCGATATCTACAGGACTTCCCAAAGGTAAACTTGAGCAAGTTGACACATGCAAAGGCTGTACCTTGGGAAAGTTCACCAAGTCTTCTTTTCATGATCGAGACAGTCGAGCAAAGGATATCTTAGAGCGAGTTCACATTGATGCGTGTGGACCATTCTCAATAGAATCCACGGTGAAGCAAAGGTATTATGTGATTTTCATTGATGATTATTCTCGTAAATGCTGGATTTATTTCATGCAGAAGAAGGACCAAACCTTCACAAAGTTTTGTGAGTTCAAAGCTTTGGTTGAGAAAGAGTCAGGGAAGAAGATCAAGGCCTTGAGAAGTGACAATGGTGGAGAAGTCTCTCAAGAGTTTAAGGGCTTCTATGTAGCAGAAGGAATTAAATGAGAGTTTACGACACCTCATAACCCACAACAGAATGGGTTGGCAAAGAGGAAGAATAGAACTATTTTAGGGGTAGCACGGGCAATGTTGCATGACCAAGGCCTACCACTTCACTTGTGGGCTGAGGCATGCAAAAAAATGGTCTATTTGCAGAATAGAAGCCCGTATTGCATACTTGGGATGAAGACACCAGAGGAAGATTTCTCTGGTAAGAGACTAGATGTGGGTCACTTGAGGATCTTTGGATCATTGATATATTTCCATGTGACAAAGGATGCATGGAAGAATATTGAGCCGAAAACAAAGTTGGGGATATTTGTGGGGTACACTGATACACCTCACAACTATCGGGTGTACTTGCCCACCAGTCAGAGGACAGTGGTTCATAGAGATCTCTTAGTAGAATGAGCAGAAGACAATGCGAGTTTCCCTTGAGAGGGAGCTCCAACTACAGGCTGTGGAGGAACTATTGGTTCCTAAGGAGGAGGAGCCTTAGACTAATGCGAAGTAGCCGCATGCAGAGGTTCCAAGAGTGGAGACATCCACTCAAGCAGAGTCTTCCAGAGATGGACGGAAGCACACAAGAGAAGCTGATAGATTGTTGGAGGATGTGAGAGAGAATGTGGGAGCACCATTTTCTCAACGCAGACAGAGGAGGTTACCTAAGAGGTACACTGGATACATGGCCCTTGTTGGGGAATGTGTTGAGACCGAGCCATCTTCCTTTAAGGAAGTAGTGTAGCAACCGATTTGGGTTGATGCTATGGTGGAGGAGTATGACTCCACAGTTCATAAAAGTGTTTGGGACGTGGTTTTGAGACCGAAGAACAAGTCAGTTGTGAGTTCTCGTTGGCTTTACAAGGTAAAGCAAGCTGCTGATGATGGGAGGATCATGTTGTTGCAGTATATTTCGACAGAGAAGCAAGATGCTGACATTTTGACAAAGACATTGTCAAAGTGTAAATTTGAGTTCCATAGAGACAGGATCAGGGTGGAAGATAATCCCTTTCTTGTTGAGAGGGAGTGTTGAAATGTGGCAACAAGAATATTCCAATTTAATTTGTCCTTGAATTAAAATCAAATTTAGTCGTAACAGCTAATTGGAAATAATTAATTAAGTTATTTTGACTTAATTAGTTGGATAAATTCAAGCTAGAAGTCTTTCTAAAGTCATGCAAGAGTTATCCCTTAAATTAAGGAGATAAGCCTTAAATTAAGAAGATAAGATTGAGTTATATTTGAATTGTAATTAGTTAACTCAGTTTACTGAGTTAAGTCCAATTACTTTAGTTCCAAACTATTTGAGGAACTAATAGAGAATTAACAGTCAGTTGATGCATGCATGCACTCAACTAGTGTACTCCAGTTAACTAAATATTCCCTCATCAGAAACTCATTCATGTCTATTATGAGAAAGACCCATTTGAGATTAAAGACAAGGACAATGTACTATCAGTTGCATGTGTTTTCTTATAAAGAAAAATCATGCATGCAGAAGGAATCAATTCCTTGAGGATTGCATATTTCTAACAGTGTGTGAGATCAGGAGGTCATCCACTTGGTAAATCGAGTTTTTCCACTTGGTTGAAACAAATCATCCCAGAGGAATAACGCAAGGAAATAGGAGCTTGGAGGGCAGACGAGAAGGTTTGAGAGAAGCCAGGATTTCCTGAGAGCATCTGTGAGGATTGTACTGAGAGTTGGCTAGCTGTGAGAGCTAAGGATTTATATAATTCCTATGTATTTCCACCTTGTATGATAATACAGATAGTGGGGTTTTTAACTGAGGCTTTCCCCAAAGTATTTTCATGTGTATTGTGCATTGATTCTTCTTCTTCTGGTTATATGTGTTCAGCTTGATCTTTAAGCTTCCACAAAGCAAACTTTGATAGTAGAAATAGGTTATAGTATTTTGCTTTGATTTATATTGCATTATTGGGTTAACCCGCAACATATTTTCCACATGGTCTTAGAGCTAGATTTGTAGAGAATTTGCATAATTTTCTACAATTAAAAGGGACACCTAATAATTTGTAGTATTGTACGAAGTATTTGGAATACAGAGAAAAAATACCATTTGGGAAATAAAGAACTCTTTTTTACTTTTGAACCATATTTTGAAATATACTTCATGATTACATTTGCTGAGAAACAACTAGATGAATTTAACTGACATTAGATTGCAATAGTCTAAGAATATTAACGTTGTAAATATTTCTAGCATATCATCAATACATGCATGCTAATTTATTTCTTTTGAAATTATTATTTATGCATTTAATATTGATTAATCACATCAGTCTTCCATGGAGAATTATATTTATATGCAATAATACATTCCTTTTTGTGCAATCATGAATCTACACTATACTTTGTATGTCTTTAAAAAACGTGTTCTTTTTAAAAAATTCTCCTAACCTTCATGTGATAATTAAAAGAATAAACTTGTGAGGTTTTCAAAGGTAGGTATCATCATTTAGGATTCAAAGAACCATTAAATGTTATATATAATGATGAATTTTATGAAAGTTTAATTGTTTAACAAAGAATGTCTTCACAGTTCATGCACATTGGAAGTAGGGATATTCTTGCTCCTTGTAGAACTTGCCAAATTTTCTCTCTTTTAACTGCTACTTTGGATATCAAACATTAATCGAACTAATGTTTATAGGTTTTGGAGCACCTATTTGACAACCATTTTTGCTAATCCCTCTTATAAATAAATCGCCATGAATTATAATTCATGTAAATAATATATGGAAATTATATTAGAATGGTTTTATTTGGTTAAATCACATCCATAATTTTTTTGTGTTATCTTAAACCATTACAATTCAAAGGTGATTCATAATTTGCATGAATTCATGTGGTTTCAAAAACTTCCAATAAACCATGGTATCAAGTGTTTTTCAATAATTTGCATGGTATCAAGTGGTTTTCAACAATTTGCATTGTTTCAAGTGGTTTTCTTTAGTTGTTGTTACATCTAATTTTTTAACTACATGGTATTAATTTCAATGATTATTTTATCTTAATTTTATTGTTTCATTCTCATTTGTTTAAGGTTTTAAATCATATTTATTAATGCATACAATATGGAGTAAGTAACATTAGAAGTGAGACAATTTGAATTACTCGTATTTGCATGAACTCCTTCTTCTCTCAATGTATGACATCTTTTTCTCATCCCTTCTCTATATTTCTCTCGCATTTTCTCTGTGGATGACAATTTCTTTCCTTTTCTAGATCTAAATCTGCAATTTCCCATGTTTGTTGTGAATATTTGTGTAATTCCACGTTCTGTTATTTCGCTATGAAAAAGATTAGGTTGTTTTTATTTGCACAATTGAAATAATAAACTAAACTATTTGTTGATAGCAGAGGCTCAATCAAACCCTTGAGCCATAAGATCACCATTACTGCCATTAATAAGAAGTTGGTAAGGTCGCTAGCGGGTTAGCTTTTTAATGGTTTGATCAATCCTTTGAGCTCGATCAAGCTGTTGGTTAACCACGTATGTCTCTTGATCGAGGGTTTCTTTAATGATCAGTCGATCAATTTGAATTTTGAAATTAAGCACTCAATCGAGTGTCTAAAGCACTTGATTAAGCTCCTAAAGTCCTAAAATTGCAATTCCAGCACCTCTTCTGCAAATTTCTCTGCAACCCCATTTTGTACCCTATCGAATTTAAGGAAAAAAGTGTCCTTAAGGGACGAAGTTGATCACTTTGGATTTGTGAAAGAATCTTATATCCAATGGCATATTAATTTGACACTTTCGAATTCATATGATATTTTTCATCTAATTTCTTTTAAACATAACACTTGAAATGTTTTTGGACAGTTTCAAATGGGTTAAATAAAAAATCAATAATATAGAATATACACAATGAAAAAATTTCAAAAAATACTACTATCTTTGTATACAAGTCCTGTTTAAAATGGTACTCTTGGTTATTCAATTTATTTAAAGAGTTGAAAAAAATATTAGGTGAACACATTTGTCTCCAAAATTAAATTGAAAAATTACTTCGCCAACATCGAAAAATAATTAAAAAAATATATAGTATTTTAATATGAAAAATTTAGTTCCCTTTGTGTAGATCATGCTCATATATGCATTTCTTTTAAATTAGACTTTTTATACTAAGTTATGCTATGTGAACACACACATATCTCTTAAGTTTTGTGAAAATTTGTAAGGAAAAATATTGCATTTAATGGAAAATTGAGATATTATTGATCCAAAATGGATCTAGTTTTGCCTCTGGAACAGAGTCTTCAAATGCAAGCGAAAATCGGATCAATTCTAAGTGTTCGTCGATACAATTCCAACGGTGCAAGCAACGCGTAAATCTGAGTCCGGATGGAGAGGTTAGAGCCAATCAAAGTTTATGGAAAATTAGGGCAAAAAAGTCAAAAGTCAAAGGTGAACAGTCAACAGTCAACTTGGTCAATTCCTATGTTAGCAGGGACATGCGTCAACCTGAGAATGAGCCATGGGTCCTGGATGATGTCAAGAGAGGAGGTGACATGGCAGATTGTGATTGGTTCATACAGGCCAATCCGGTGCTAACACGTGGAAGCCCATATTTTGCCCAATTTGGCCTTATTTCCAAATTGTGGGGATCAAGGAGGATCAAACCCCTGACCGCCCAGAATGGAAATGTTTTCAGCAGAACTAGCTCATCGGATGAACTACCACAGGTCTTGGTAACGGAAGTGGTGAGATTATATTTATTATGAAGCGGATTGGGTTGCCAGAAAAAGGCCAGATGGTTGGGGTCAACCCCACGACCGTCGAAAGTTTGATTTATCATTATCATATAGTTCGAAACATATGGTAATATCCCACATTCACCGCAAGTCCAAACAACACATGGTATACCATACCATATGACTAAGGTATCAACCAACTGAACAACACAAATCATATTGCATATACATTGTAACAACATAACAAATGATAGAATGGTCGGGCAGGGGTTTTGAACCCTCGACCCACCAAAACACTATATATGCAACACTTTAACACACCTCCACTGACCAACATGTCATAAGTTCAAGCTTGAAAAAATCCGAACATAATTTTATTTAAACAATTGAAGGTGCCAAACTTGCCATACCACTAGTGCGCAGACTGATGCAGTTTTACGCAGGCAGAGGTGGTTTTTGCCAAATAGAGAGTGGTTTTACAGGGACAGAGGTGGTTTTGGACCATTCCAGGGGGTTTGGAGGTCACAGTGGCCAAATATGGTCAAGTTTATACTCGTTTGACTCGAAATTTTGAGTTGAACGCAGTGGTGAGGTCCATTTTCTTATTTGAGACTCTTTTTTCGAACTCATACCTGTAACAACATTTTGAAGACAAACTAAAGTGATCATCACTGTAAGCTAAAGGGCCAGGAGACATAACCAAGAAGTCTGGTGAACTCCTTTATTAAATTCTGTTATGTTGATGTGTTTGAATGTGTTTTCAAGTTGTTTATGTGTTTATGTTATTTGCAATCTTTTCAATCCATTGCACTAAGTAACATAAGAAAATTCATATAAAGTATGTAATACCTTTTTCATTAACGGATCAAGTGGTATCAAAGCTCAAGGTTTTTAAGGTTTGACAAGTTTGTGCGAAGATTTGAATGCTTACTAGGTTTAGGCTCAGACGAGGTGAAGGTGAACTTGTTGAGGTAAATCTAGAGATTGGAAAGGTCTTTTCACAAAGTCTGATGGCAGATGAAACTCCACTTGGGTTAGAATCACAATTCTTGGATAGTTTCATGACTATACGTGCAATGGTGGAAGAGATGTATCGCGAGTTTAAGAAGAACAAATATGAAGGAAATTCATCACCTAAAGATCAAGAAGATAAGGGAAAGGGAGGAATGCTTTCTCCACCATATCCTCCATCATCACCATCATCATCATCATCATCCTCTCATTCTCATAAATATAGTCATTCTCAGAAGAAAAAGAAGAAATCCTCTTTGATCAAATTAGATGTAAAATTTGATTTTCCAATTCATGATGGAGAACTTAATGCTAAAAGTCTTGATAATTGGATAAGACAAATTGAAGTGTATTGCAGGGTGTAGAAAGTTTTTTCAGAAAGGAAGAAGATTTAGCTTGCTAGCCTTCGACTTGGAGGAACCACACTCGTATGGTGGGAAGGCAAGACACAAGCAGATCTCCAAAAGCATGGTAAAATCATTTCAACTTGGAATGAATTTATTTATGCCATTAAAAAGCAATTTTATCCTTTGGCTTATATGCAACAAGCAATGATGAGTTGAAAAACACTACATCAATTAAAAGGTTAAAGTGTTCAAAGTTATACTCAGGAATTTCGTAAGAGAGCTTTAACATTAGGCATATCATTGGACTCACCAGAGGCATTGTTGAAATACATAGGTGGTCTTCATGGTTATTTGAGGCATACCATACTTAGTTTAATCCAACTAGCTTAGATGATGTATCAGTCCAAGCAACTCATCTAGAAGCTACAAGAAAAAAAGTCACCCAAGATGTTGGGAAATCATCCAAATCTATTGAAAGCGAGAATAAAGGCAAGAAGAAGCTTAAATGGAAGGAGAAGAAAACAAACACTGTGAAGAAACATAAACCTTCATGCACTCATTGTACAAAGGAAGGACACAATGAGGCACACTTCTGGTCATTGCATCCGTAATTGAAGCCTAAGAAGTTTTGGAGTAAAGAGCGAAAAAAGTTGTTGTTATTCAAAAGGACTTGGGATCAGATTCAGGTGACAAGACAATGGTTATAGCTACAGGTATAAAAGGTAAAGATTCTAAAGAATCTATAATTACTTCTTTGCATTCTATTGATAATGATGAGAGGAAAAGAAATGAGCTATTTCACATTAGAGTCATTTCCAAGCATACTAAAATTGATACTTTATTTGATAGTGGGTCACAAGTTAATTTGATTTCTGAAGCAATAGTAAAGAAGTTGGGTCTAGAAACAAAACCTCATAAAAATCCATATCCATTAGGTTGGGTGTGTGATAAAACTAAGCTACAAGTTACAAAACAATTTAAACTTGATTTTGCTATTGGGTCAAAGTTTGTAGATGAGCTTGAGTTAGACATAGTCCCATTGGACATATGTTGAATTGTATTAGGAAGTCCATACTTGTACGATAGAAATGATATCTTCTATCGAATTGAAAATAAGTATCAACTCACTAAGGATGGAATTGAATATATTGTAAGGACTCATAAACTCAAAGATAATTTCTCTCTCATAAATTCAAGACAGATGAAAAGAATTGTAAATTCAAGTAAACAATTTTTACTTATGATTGTAAAAGCAAAGGATATTGATAAATCTAATGCTTTCCAAGGTTGTAGTCCTAAACAGAAAGTAGATCTAGTTAAAGTTGTTTATGATTATGATATTATGTTTCAAGAGCCTAAAGGGCTTCCACCCAAGCGAGAGATAGAACATGAGATTTATTTGCAGCAATATGTTCCACTACCTAACATTAGAATGTACAGGTTATCAACTCTAGAGAATGCAGAGATAAAGAAGCAGGTACAGGAGTTGCTTGATCAAGGGTTTATTTGACTAAGCACATCACCGTGCGGACCACCTATTGTGATAGTGTGAAAGAAAGACAGTTCGTGGAGAATGTGCATTGATTTTAGAGAATTAAATAAAATCACAATAAAGAATCATTATCCTCTTCCTCATATTGATGATTTGTTAGATCAGTTAAAAGATGCAGTTTACTTCTCTAAATTGGACTTGCGAAGCGGCTACCATCAGATCAGAGTTGCAGAACAGGATGTATGGAAGTCTGCTTTCAAAACAAAGCAAGGACTCTATGAATGGATGGTTATGCCTTTTGGCTTAACTAACGCTCCAGTTATATTCATGTGAGTCATGAATGATGTATTTAGACCATTCATTGATTATTTTGTAATAGTCTATTTAGATGATATTCTTGTTTTCAGTAGAACATGGGATGAACATGTAAAGCATGTAAAGCATATTTTAGATGTTTTGAAAAGAGAAAATCTCTATGTAAAACTGTCAAAATGTGAATTTTGCAGAACATCTTTGAATTATTTGGGTTATATTGTAGGGGGTGGTGAATTGAAGATAGATCCCTCTAAGGTCAAAGTCATTGTAAATTGGCCTAAGCCCAATACTGCTACAGAAGCTAGAAGTTTCTTAGGGGCAGCACAATATTGGAGAAAGTTTATTGCTAACTTTTCTTTGATTTCAACTCCTTTGCATGCTTTGACAAATGTGAAACATGTGTTTCAGGGGGGAGGAAAATAGCAGAAAGCCTTCGACACATTGAAAGAAAGGATTTGTACAACACCAATATTAGCACTGCTAGATCTTCAACATCCATTTGAGATCGAGACAGATGCAAGTGAATATGCCATGGGGGCAGTGTTCATGCAACACAGAAAGCTTATATGCTTTCATTCTGAGACATTCACATCAACAATAGTTAACTATCCTACATATGATAAAGAATTGTATGCACTAGTTCAGAGTGTTAAAAAGTGGAAACATTACATAATGGGTAAAGAAACAATCATACACAGATTATCAACCACTTCAATATTTACACTCACAAACTAAATTACAACAATCAAGACACTATCGGTGGATGGGTTTCCTACAACAATTTCATCTTATTATCATATATAAGAAGAGCATACATAATAAGGTTGCAGACATGTTATCAAGAACAATTATAAATGCATCGACAATACTTAAGCATAATTCATTAATTCATGAAAGTTACATTGAACAATATGCTCAAGACACAGATTTTAAGGATGTATATGAAACTTTAAGTCATGGTAAGCAGGTAGAATAATTAGATTATTTCATAAAGGGAAAACTCTTATATCATTTGGGAAAGTTATGCATTCCGCAAACTGAAAGAGTTAATATAATTCGAGAAGTACATACTTCTCACATATCAGGTCATTTTGGTGTAAGTAAAATAGTTGCACAATTACAAAGATTCTGCTATTGGCCATGAATGAATGAGATAGTTTCTAGATATATTAAAGGATGTACTATGTGTGCTACAAGCAAGCCCAGTAATAGAAAATTAGGCTTGTATACTCCACTTCGAATTCCTTCTCGTCCTTGGGAAAGTGTTTCCATGGATTTTGTTGGGGGATTGCCAAAGTCTAGAAAGAGTCATGATTATTCATATGTAGTTGTGGATAGGTTCATTAAGATGTGTATTTTGACAACATGTAATAAACAGGTCACAACTAAACAAACTGAAAATTTGTTCTTTCAAAATGTATGGGTTCATTTTGGGTTACCCACTTCTATTGTATCCGATCGAGATTCTCGATTTGTCGGGAAATTTTGGTCAATTCTATGGGAGTTAATGGACACACAGTTAAAGAAGAGCATGAAATTTCATCGGCAAACAGATGGTCAGACAAAAGTGGTCAACAGGACAATGATACAGGATCTTCAAGGATATTGTAGCAAGCATCCCAAACTTTGGGATGAGAATTTGTGTTATGTGCAGCATGCTTACAACCATGCAAAACATTCTTCTACTCAGAGATCTCCTTTTGAGACTTGTTTTGGTTTTATACCAGAGTCTCCCTTGGATTTTGTCTTTGGTAAAGACATAACAGTTGAAGTACATAGTGAGTTGGACAAAGCAACCAAGTTGATTGAACAAATATAGGAAATTCACCAGGCAGTACAGGAACAACTAGAAAAAAGCCAAGCAAAGTATAAAGCGCAGCATGATAAGCATCGAGTTGAGCATAGTTTTCAAGTTGGTGATCAAGTATGGTTGTACATCAGCAAAGAAATACTGCAAGGGGAAGGTAAAAAGTTGAAACCAATTAGTTATGGTCCTTTCAAAATACTTGACAAAATTGGTGAAAATGCTTTTTGCCTAGATCTACCAACTTATATGTAGATCTATTCCATCGTAAATGTTGAAAACTTGCGATTGTATGAGCCTTCATTGATGGAAGATCCTGAAGAGCAAGGTCATCTACCTTCCATTGAAGATCTTTTGCCCGATTATCTCAATGAGCTGCAAAGGGACACAGTTCTTGATAAGAGGATAAGGACTTCATGACGAGGAAATGTTGAGTATCTTCGAGTTGGACTGAAAGGTACATATCCAAGTAAATCATGACTGATAGAGATTGGAAAAGTGAAGGAAGTTTATCTTCACTTACTCGACAGCTAAAACCAACTTTTGGTGGTCCAAAAGCTTCTAGTGGGAGAAATGATCCAAAATGGATCCAGTTTTGCCTCTAGATCAAATTATTGAAATGCAGATGAAAGTGGGATCAAGTCAAAGTGCTCATCGATATGATTCCAACGGTGTGAAAAACGCATAAATCCGAGTCTGAATGGAGAAGTTAGAACTAGTCAAATTTTATGGAATATTAGGGAAAAAAAAGTCAAAAGTCAAAGGTCAACAGTGAATGGCCAACAGTCAACCTATTCAATGCCTACGTCAGCAGGGACACGTGTCAACCCAGGAATGAGCCACGAGTCTTGGATGATGTCAGCAAAGGAGGTGACATGGAAGATTGTGATTGGTTCATACGAGCCAATCCGGTGCTGACACGTGGCAGCCTAGATTTTGCCCAATTTCGCCTTATTTCCAAAATTTTGGGGATCAGGGAGGACCAAACCCCTGACCTCCTGGAATGGCAACGTTTTCACCGGAACCATCTCACCAGACGAACTACTGCAGGTCTTGGTAACGGAAGTGGTGAGATTATATTTATTGTGAAGCAGATTGGGTTACCAGAAAAAGGTTGGATCGTCGGGGTCAACCCCACAACCAACGGACCTTTGATTATCATTATCATATAGTTCGAAACATATGGTAATATCCCACATTCACCGCAAGTCCAAACAACGCATGGTATATCATACCATACGATTAAGGTATCAACCAATAGAACAACACAAATCATATCACATATACATTGTAATAACATAACAAACGACGGAATGGTCGAGCGGGGGTCTCGAACCCTCGACCCACCAAAACACTATATATGCAATGCTTTAACATACCTCCGCTGACCAACATGTCATAAGTTCAAGCTTGAAACAAAGCCGAACATACTTTTATTTAAACAATTGCAGGTGTCAAACCACCATACCACTAGCTTGCAAACCGAGGAAGTTTTATGCAGGCCGAGGTGGTTTTTGCCAAACAAAGAGTGGTTTTGCAAGGACAGAGGTAGTTTTGGACCATTCCAGGGGGTTTGAAGGTCACAATGGAAAAATATGATCAAGTTTATACTCATTTGACTTGAAATTTCGAGCTAAACACAATGGTGAGGTCCATTTTCTCATTTGAGACTTTGTTTTCGAGCTCATACCTATAACAGCATTTTGAAGACAAAATAAAGCGGTCAGCATTGGAAGCTAAAGGACTAGGAGTCGTAGCCAGGAATTTTGGTGAACTCCTTTATTAAATTCGATTGTGTTGATGTGTTTGAATGTTTTTTCAACTTGTTTATTTGTTTATGTTATTTGCAATCTTTTCAATCCATTGCACTAAGTAACATAAGAAAATTCACATAAAGTCTGTAATACCTTTTTCATTAATGGATCAATTGCACAACACTAATTTCTTTGCAAAAAATATCATTAGGACAAAAACATAACTCTCCACATATTGTCTTTTTACTCCGAATCAAAATTGATAATTCTTATATGAATTTTGAGGGGTACAATTTGATAAAAGAGGATAAATTTGAAATTTCATTGCCACATTTGGCCCAAAAGTGTAACCCATCTTCATGCTTTCACCTGTACCTCTGCATCAGTAAATTGTTGCCTTTTGTCATCTATTAAATGTTAGAAATTATTCTACATGCTTCTGCTCTTGATTAGATAATTAGATATTCAAGGAGGATATTTAATCATTTAATATCTCCTCCATTCCTCCATCAAATCCTTTCAAACTATGTTATTCTTCCATAGTTGAACGTTGGCAGTTTGATAAGGCCTCTACAAGAGAGGGTTTTGTTTGTGAGTAGGGATTTATGACTCATCAACAACCACTTATACAAAAAATCTTATATCTAGTTGTTGTGCTTCATAGGTTTTTTGTCCAGTGACAGTGAACAACATTGAAAAGCCTCGTAACACTTGATGGAGCCCCCTCTGGTTTGAGGGCTAGCTTGAACCTAAAGATTTGTTAAGTTAGTTTCTTGGCACAGATTCACAGCCAAGAACTGCCTTTGAGAAACATATACAACAGGAGCATTCCCCTCTATCAAGAAAAATACTAATTACATCATCCAACTCATTCACCCTGACCTATGTGGACCAATGCCTGTGCATTATCTTGGTGGCCATCTCTACTACATAATGTTTATTGATGATTTCTCCAGGAAGACATGGACATACTACTTGAAGCATTAGGATGAGGCCTTTGATATTTTTAAGGACTTCAAGGCATTGATCGAAAATCAAACAGGGAAGAAAATCAAGGTCTTTAGGTTTGACAACGGTGGAGAGTGCTTTTCAAATGAGTTCATAGACTTCTGCAAGAAGGAAGATGTTAAGAAGGAAATTAATGTGCCTTATAATCCTCAACAAAATGGAGTGGCTAAAAGAAATAACAATTATATTATGGAATTCGCATGAGATATTCTCCATAATAAAAAAAGAATCGAAGTTCCTTTGGGGAGAAGAAAAAAATACAATGGTATATGTTCAAAATAGGGTCATGTTGATGGTGCTGCAAATCCATCAACCAAGGAGTCTCCCTGATGTGTAGTCCCAATTATATCTCACATCTTTTGGAGTAGGAGTCTCATCTAGAATGTTAGCATGGTTCCATGTATTCTTATGGATATGCCTTGGCTCTAACTGTCAGTAAGAGAGAGGAGTGAAAATGCTCCTTCGAAAAGCAAGGGGGGTGTGCCTGGGGAGTGTTCAATCGCATGTGTGTCAAATTTCTTTCAATGCAGAGGGGAAAGTGATCCACTAAGAGAGAGGTAGTAGTACCACCCTAGTAGAGACACACATGAACAAGAAGGGTCCATGCAACATCAAGCAGAATAGTCCACAAAGATGTGACGATCATTGAAACCAATGTAACGAGGAAGATTTGTCTAATATCCAGTGGAATAGTCCACAATGATGCAACAATGATAATAACAATTACAACACATTCTCAATATGATTAGTACCAAAATAACCGAAATAGTTTAACTACTTTAGCACAAATGAAAAAAAACATGAATTACAAACATTCACAGAATAGTCTTACAAATATCCATAATCCATCCATGAAGAACGTGTTGGCCTTGAAGGGTTTTGTTATTAAGTAAAAGTTCCAAGACACATATATACAATGAACATCACTAGCTCCAATAGTGAAGCATTGGAAGCACTCCTTGCTCCTCAAAAGAAATAATTTGTCTCTCTAATGCCTTGCTAGAGGATCCAAGGTGAAAATTCATTTTCTAATACAATGAGCGAGTATATATAACCAAGGGGTGATGTTTCCCCTTCCTTGTGACTCTTTGACTACCCTCATGATTGTTTAAATTCCTATGACTTTTTAACTTAATGAATCTTTATATTCCATGTGTGTCCTTTGGACTTCCACCTTACAATAAATTTTGAATACCATTTACATGATTCACGATGCTGATGTGGCATATGACAACTCATGTCATGACATGCCATGACATGACACTGCTAACATGGACTGCTTGAGTATGTGGCAATGCCAAGCCATTGTTGCTATTGTGTGTTGAGTTTCTACTTGATAATGCTCTTCTTTTCACCTTCATATGACTTGGTGATAAGGAATCACAAACTGATGTCCCTTTCCTTTCTTGTGATTGATCAACATGCATGTTCAGCTACAAGAGTGTCTTTCAACATGTTTCCCTCCTTCATCTCTTTCTTCATCATCTAGCCAAAGCATTGTAAGATACTTGTATCTAAAATTCACTCATGACAAGATGACATCAGTCTGATAAACCCCTGGTCTAAGATGGTGCACAATGATCCACTGATTGAGCCAAAACTAGGTGACGGGTTGGGAAAGAGTCTCAATAATTGCATAGCTCATGAAGTCAGGGGTGAAGCTTCAACCTTGAGACTACACAATGTGAATTTCAGGCTAGGCCGAGGAAGAAAAATGCATAGTATGGGAGTTCAGGATGACAGGCTAAGGGGACAAGAACTGAATCAGCCTATTACACAGTTCTGGAGGACAGATGAGCCCGGGTGACTATGCAATTGTGTAGTTCAAGAGATCAATGTTGAGGCTTTATCCTTGAGGCTACACAATGGGTAGTTCAGGTTGGACTAAGGGAGAAAATTACGCAGTTATGGGAGCTAGTGAGGCAGGATGAGGGGATGGACATTGAGTGAAAACACTGCACAGTTCTGGGACATAAGGAAGGTTGGGAACTTCACAAATACATATTTTATAGGCTCATGGAATGAGCTTGAGGCTTTTTATTGCATAGTGCATAGCTAGGGCCAAGCTGAGAGAAAGGATTGCACAATTTTAGAGGCCAATGCTGGAGCTTGAGCCCAGAAACTATGCAGTGCAACAATCATGGAAGGCAGGAACTATGCATTGTGCAGTGCCAAGGGGTAAGGTCACAACTAGAGGATTGAAACTATGCAGTGTGCAGTTCAGGGAGGTCAGTTGAAGCCAAGTTTCTTAGTCGGGAAGCCTTCTTAGAAATGACTAAGGGTAAGACCGGTTAGACTGATGTGCACAGTGACAAGACTTCTACTATGATCTCACACTTAGAATACTTTACAAAACAAAAAAAATAGATCACCCAAGGCACATTAACAACATATTTCCCTCAATGCGATAACTTTGCAACAATTTTATGACAAGTGCGGCACTAAAAGCACACTTTGTGACGACCGTGACAACACTTGTGAGAAAGTGCTTAAAACTTTGGGAATGAGTGCAATAGATGTTTACATGGTTAGAAAAACTCATATTCACAAAGATAGACCCTTGAAACCACCAGAACAGGTTTCTACACATTGTGCTACAACCAATCATGCGAAAAAATATGACAGTTTACCCAAATTGCAAAGGGGAGAAAAATACTTCAATAAAGTACAGGAAATGTGTTTCAGTGTTTGCGAAAATAATGTGAAAGACCAAGGAAAGCTCCAAAATTGAGTGTATGCCAAAATTTTGGAGGGTGTTGTATAATCTACAACACTTGGTGACACAGTGGTAGAATTCCATCTTCTCTACCTCGTTTAAATTCTTCTGTGCAGGGCCTTGGTTCTTCAGGGAGTATTGATATCGTTCAGATTACTTTGGCCTCCCCACTTACCCCATGAATAGACATGATCCCCTTTATGCCTTCTCAGTTGAGCACAACATAAGATTCAGCAATATCACAATGTTTTGAGTTGGGAAGGGTAGTGTAGCTCATGAGATTAATATATTCATAGTATAATTTTTCATCTTTGGTGTTGCTATACTGACAGGAGGCTTGGAAAATACCCTAATGGATTCACATAGGAAAATAAACTTTGCTACGCTCCCAATGAGCCTAGACAATACCTCAACGGATTTTCTTCCTTCACCTCTTCGCACAGGAAGCCTTTCTCTTCTTTCACCTTTATTTATTTAATTTCAAGAGGATTGTGCATCGACACTTATTCATTTTTGGGTGGAAAAGGTATCTTGACTTATTGAGAGTAGAAAAGGTTGTTCCTTTAGAGAAGCATATAGAGACCTCTGATTAGGCTTGCTCGTTTAGATTTTTCCCCTTCTACTAATTAGATAAGCATGAAAACACTAAAACACAAAATTGATTGTAGGAATAAGGTTTCTTCAATAGACACAAGTTTATGGTTGGACCAAAAATCTCCTTACGAATGGATCATATTTTCCATTGGAACTTCATCGACCATAAGATATAACCAACATAAGGAAGGCAGACTGGAGGTTAGCCAAATGTTGAAGTGTCAAAAGACTCTTTAGACTTCAGCCACACACATACTAAGAAGCCAAAATAAGTCCAGTCACAACACTTATTCACATGATGAAAACAAAAGGAGGCAATCAATAAGAAAGAAAAATAAAAGAAACAAAATGAAAGGAAAGACAACACACAACAAGGAAACAAAACCAAAGCCAAGAAAAAGAAACTAAACTAAAGGATAATGCAAGAGGCAAGTAAGAAAATACAAGAGAGACTAAAGAGAACAAGACGGGATGGGTGCAAAAGAAGGAAAACTAAGATGCAGTTTATCCTACTCCTAAACTAACAACTAGAAGGTCGGGGTCACATATAATGGAATTTCCAATGTAGCCACCGTAGTTTTTCCTGACCTGCAATCACAAAAATATGATCAATTAAAACATATATAAAGAAATTTGCAAGAGAGAAGATGAGAGCTTGAATATTTTGCACAAAAAATTGAAGTTATTTCCTGTGGGCATAAAGATGTATCACAACCACTACTTCCATCCAATTCACATTCTTACCTCTCCGACGAAAATCATAACTAAACAAACCTTGAAGCCTTATTACAAATGCACTTTATTTTGTTTCATCCTTCTTAGAAAGCATGAGGAAAGGCCAAAACCTCTTTATTGTAATGGAGATTTCCGAGTAAGATTGCTCCAACCATTCAACGGTTAGATCATAAAATTCATGAGGATCCTCTTGAAAACCTCGAAATATTTGAAAATAAGGATTTTCAATTAGAAGCATGGGATTATAACGAGAATCTTGTGAGGGAAAATAGATCTGATCATATTCAATAGTCATGTCGAGACGATGAGGACTTGACATAACCATCAGTGGAGATTGAAGTACCTCATCTGCTCGACAAAAATCTGAATAGTGATATGTTGAACGATGACGATCGAAGGATGTAAAACAACTTCCATTGGATATACTGGTGGGAAAATAATAACATGAATGACATTCATCAAAGATAGAATAATGATCAGATGAGTTGATTAAAGCATCAGATTCCCAGTTTGTAATAAACGAAGATAAATCAATTTGAATAGTTTTGTGAATGCTTTGAAAAATCGAACCAAGTTTCTCACAAGCCGAATGTGACAAATTGTTTTCCTGTGACTGGTGACAAACTATTCAAGCATCGTAATCATTAAAATAATTTAAAATGGATCTTAGCACAACAAATATATGAGACTAGTCAAGAAAAGGTGAACGAAGAATAAATTGATTCATGTTATAACTCATGCATTCATTATTACTCAAAAGGACTATAGGTGCAATGAAGGGGAATATTTGCAATATAACCTTCGCGAGAAAAACATGGAGCTGACTATTAAGAGATGAATCTGATAGTAATGATTCCTTCAGCCAAAGATAGTCATTGAAATGATCAACTTCACAATTCCATGACTCTGTGAGAGACACATTCTGTTAACACCGAAAAACCATACACCTACTAGCACAATCCATAATACATTAAAAGTGTCCAACAAAATGCATAGGTGGACATTTTTCCAGCCGAATACATTATGAAGATTCAAAAATCAAAAGTTCTCCTAAGGTCCAAAGTTTATAAGGGAAATCAATTAAGGTCACGCATAGATTTCTTTGATAAACATGTGCACGTGACATATCCTCAAAAAGTTGTGTGGTTGCAAAAAAGATGACTCGGTAGTCTGGACCACTCTTCAAACTTGGAGTCGATTTCTTGATACGAGATCAGCCTTGTACAGCTGAATTCGAGTCGCCTTGGAGAAGTGCAGCCCTCAATGGAATCTCTTGTCCTACTCATGTGTCTTTATCATACATGTACCAAGAGAGGGAAGAGAAATTCAAAAACCTCTATATAAATAGGCCATGGGAGAGTAAAAAAGAAGAGACATTGTTATGCTAGCCAAATTGTTGTTTGAGCAAACCACCATTACACTCTTGAAACCAAGGAAGTGAAAAGCACTATCATGTTGGCAAAATTGCTTCTAAGCAACCAACATCTTAGTGAGTGAAGAGGAATCCACCCTTTGGAGATTCTTCACACTTCTTTGAGAGAGAGGAGAAACTTGCAAAGAGATTGAGGAAAGAAAACCCCATTGCTGAGGATTTTTTAGCTCCCTAGCTCAAAGAATTCTCTTCAAGTGTCTGAGATTGTAATTGTATTCAACCTCTACCACCAGCAATCAATAAAGGGAGATTTTTCCATATATTATTGATGTGTTTGCTCCATTTGAGAATTTTTTTTTCATGCACCTCTTTGTTTAAGTTTATGTTTATGTATGCATTTTTTCCACTGTTTACAATGTTGTGTTTATTTAAGTTTGTCCACTAATAACATCAATTTTGATTTTGATCCTTTGCAGGTAACAATCCACTACTAAGGGGGTGTTTTTTGGTATAATTGTGCTCCAAAAACACTACAATAGGACTGGAGACCAGACTGATCTATTTTCATTAATCTAGAGATTGTTTGCAGGACCTCCTCTCTGCACAAACATCCTTCATGGTGCTCCTCATCTCCTTGTATGTTTTATAGTCCCTCAAGATCTGTTCTGAGCCTGTGGAAGTGAAAAAAATTCAAAACTTTCTCGTCCGTGTGATTTTTTCTTTGACATATTCAAAGCACACATTTGTTTCTGCAAAAAATACAAAGCGAGCATCTATTTCTTCGAAACACATGAAATAGACAGAAAGAAACAAAAAACCCTTGTATTTTTCAGTTTTCTCAAGTGAATGGCAACCTCTAGTGAATTGCCTTCACCTCTACATTCTGTGTTTTCTGTCTAGTACCCCTGATTGCTTGAATGAACCCTAATTCATCAAGAAATTAGATTTTATTATTATTATTTGCAAAAACTACCCACATATCATAATTAGGGAGGAAAGTAAGTGGCCATAATCCACATATGTTTTCAAACTAGTTTGCTTAATTTTTTGCAAGTCACAATAGCTTAATTAGTGAAGCAATTAAGTGGCCCATTATCCAGGAATCTTACTACTAGACAAAGCATTTTTTTGGGACCAGGAGCAAATGTTAGTAGAGAAAGTAAGTAATCCCTGCTTGCCTTGAATCTCCTAGACGAATTTGGGATTTCATATGAAAACCTTCTCGAACATATTTGAATTTCCATCTCCCTTATTAAACTCCACATAGTTTAATAGGAAAAAGGTAAGTGGCCCATAATCCACAAAAAATTCCTTTTTTCCATGCAAGGAACAATCAACACTTAGCGTAATTAGAATGATATTAAAAAGGATCATCACATATCCAAATCTTATCACACTTTGTATGCTCACTTGCATCACACACTAAGCCTCCATACGCTTTGTACTCAAAGATCATCCATCTTTTGGATATTTGGTTACTTAGTCTATTTTGGCTTACAAAGTCACTCCATAAGTGAATTAAGCCTCTTTAAAAACAACCATAGCTTGAACAAATTAAATTTCCCAACAACGGCCACCAAAAACAGTATAGTTCAGGTTAGGACCATTAGGGGTAGGCATCCCATAAGCCATTATGGTCATGCTTCACCATTGAAACATAGTTGTTGAATTTATAGGGAGCTTAAAAATCCTTCAATCATCCCATGGAAAATAAAATTTGAGCATGGTAGAGACCCAATTCAAAGGGGGTTCAGCTTAGGCCTAGTGTGTGTGATACTCTTTGGGGCTACCTGACCCATCTAATGCTCGATACTGGTAACCAATTACCAAGAAGCTAAAGACTCAAGTGATCACATGGGATGAAGGTACTTATTGACCAAATATAGGGAATCCTTTCCTTATAGGTGACAGTGTGAGGAACACTTGAGCCTCATTACCATTACCTTGGTTGATTCCTTGGCTGCTGGAAGGCATCGCCAGTTCTTTTGGGATGTTACCCCAGGACCCATAAGAGGTTATCTCTGTAAGGCTCAGTTAATTTGTGATCAGACAGGATTATTAGTTCTTCATATGACTCTTTATCATATGAAACAAACAAGAACCTCTTTTTTGTTTACTTGGTCACATAGTTTAACTAAAGGAAAATAAACCATTTATATTTTCACTTTCCTTTATGTATATGTTCCAATTTCATTGATATTTATCTCCTTCCCTCACCAAACACAAAGTAGTGCAAAATCTGAATCAACACCATAGGGGACCCCACGGCTCCCTGTCGATCTAGGTATTTTTTAAGCCTCCCCCATTGCTAGGAGGTGTATCAAAACTCCCACTGTTTATATGAAGAGAACGTCACTCAACAACCATTGTTGGATCTTATTTTATTGGTTCAAATTTTCTTGGAACTCCTCCTCGGAAAAGTACACCCTTCACCACTCCTGAAGGATCTCCACACGCTACCCCCTTTGGGAGCGCACACACCTCTCCTCTAGATAGTCCCTGAGATACCCATCAGGGTAATCCTCCCATGACATCCCCATAGAGGACTCCATTGCATATATCTTTCCAGAATCATTTTGCAATGGTAGGTAATGCACATATCCCATTCTTAGCTTTGTTAGATCTCCCAAATTTAAGCAAACTCACCAATGACCCAATCAAACATGGCCAAAATTGGCTAGCTATGCCCACAAAGCTCCCTTTGGATATTCTAAAGTTCAAGAGAAAGCAGGGCGAAGACCCAGGGAACCAAATCATGACGTTTCACCTGTGGTGTTAGTCTAATAGTATCACAAAAGATACTATTAGATTACAGATATTTCAACGCACCCTAATAGGGCCCACCAAGAAGTGGTATATAGACTAGTCCTATGCATCTCATGGAACATTTTGCTTATTAGCTACTGCTTTCCTTACTTTCTTCCTGTTAGCCTCCTGCTGCAGTAGGTTACTCATCTTTCATGATTGACATTTTTACATGCCAAATATGTCATCCTTTGCATGCTGCAATGTTCCATATTTGCTACAGAAGCCAAAGAAGGATGCCAGGAGAATGTGCCAGTTCAAGGGCCACTATTGTGTTCCAATTTTGATCTACTATTCCATTTTGAAGAAATTTCGGTTAAAGGGAGGTCCAAATAGTTTAATCTTGGTCTCCCTAGGTTTCAATTTTCTATTTTATAATATAGAGAATTAACATCTGTCCAAACAACTTAATCTTGGCAGATTCCTAGATAGGTAGAGAAGCAAGGGTGCTCAACAGCCTAATCTGAGCCCTGGATGAAATAAGTGTAGATATAGATAGGAAGACAGTAAAAGAAAAGGTTGAAAAGCTGGGTTTTCTAGCTCAAGTGCACCCAATCCAAAAAGAAGAAAAAATGCTAGATAACTAGGCTGGGTAGGTAGTTTTGTGGCCGCAGAACCAATGATTGTGATCAATTTTGTGTTTTCAAGTGCTATATCTATTCAAATCATAATTGCAAGGCAAAAATCCACTTGGAGCAACTCAAGTGAGGCATGTCTAACTCTCCCTTCTTCTTCTTCACCAAATCATTCACTAACTTCCCCAAAAGAGGTCAAGATCTGCTTGATATCTCTTAAATCCATCATGCTTCATATCATTTCCCTAGTAAAGATTTGCTTTACTTAAAGAGTATTCATATGTCCTCTACAAAGTTCTATCTCCCCTTCTTAAAGCCTAAGACCTCTAAACTTAGCGCTTTCTTGTCACAACCCATATTAATTTCTAACTCTAGTATATAGCTCCCTATCTATTTCCCCCTTCCCCTACTAAAAACTATGTTAATAACTCCTCTATATATTTATCCCTTCCCCCCTGGTTGAAAGATAACCATAAGTACACTTGGGAATTGCTAAGTTTGTTTGAAACATAGCAAGAACCCTCATCTTGCCCCTTTAAAACCATCTTCCAATGCAATGGACTCCTTCCAAAGCATGAAATTCTTCCTTTCTAGGTTATCGGACCCTCCCGAGGCCTCAAATACTCTTCAAAAACGTATATACCTTTCTTCCGATCGCAATAATCCTCGCCGACTGCCTTAACATTCTTTCGATCCCTTTGAATTCCCCTCCGACGCGATTATCGTCGTCGCACGGGCCTCAAAGTAATGTTGCTCGTTCTTGTCCTCCCCGATGGATGCTCCGCCGATACCATCTCGCAAATCAGCATATCGCAATACTATATGCCACATATATATGCCCATTCCCCTTTTTTCCGATGCGATATCATAAGTTGGCAATCAGTGGTCGCAAAAATCACGTTCCCTAAATGCATGCCGCTTCCTCTTGCCCCTACGTGACATTTCCATCGCATCAAAGGAGCATATCGCATCAAAAATGCTTCCTCACCGCATGCCTCCATTCATTCATATATTTCACTTAAAACATAATTTATCATTAAAATAGGTTTTACTGCAAATTCATTGCAGATCGCAGCATTTAAGTTACCGCTATCACATCGCAAAAGCATATAAGGCACCACACCATTTAATACTCTTCCACGTCACCCTGCCATGTCACCCCGCTGACATCATGCTGACGTCAACCGCCAAAGAAGGGCGCACAAGCGCGAAAAAGCATCTTAGGAGGCCCGGATTCAAATTCTGAGGCAGTTTTCGATGCGCGATTAGCGCTAATCGTGCATCGTTACGGGAAATGAGCCAAATTGGAGAATCTTTAGGGAATCTTTTGATTCCATAGCCGTTTTTGCGCCGAAAAGAGCAGAAAAGGCCCGATTTTGCAGTTTTTAACATATCAGAAGAAAGAGAAAGACCTGGTTCAGGCATTAAAGAGTATCAGAGCAAATGTGAAGCCAAAATCCATGTCAAAGAGTATCAGTGTTGCGGCGAAGTGTATCAGTGAATATCTTCTCAGGGCTCGAGGCAAATAAAACATTAAAAGAAATCTATGAAAGTCAAGAAGCAGTTAAGGAACCATTCAAAGCTCATCATCACAATGACTGCACATTAAAACTCACATAAGATCAGTAGACCAAAGCTCAAAGCTTAGTTATTGCAACATCACTGCACCAAGTCACAGAGGACACTACATTAACTCTTTTTGATCCAGTTGCTTTTGGCGCAGCTCAATAGATATTTTATTTGCATTTAATTTTAGCACAAGTTTAGGTTTAAAAAAAAAAAACTTTTCCCGCAGACCTGTTTAGACCGGTTGCAATAAATACTTCTGGATATTTTACCTATAAAGAGAGCCCTGAACAATGTAACAAGGGTTGGTTTTTGGTTGGTTGGATGTTTTTCTTAAGCAGAGACTCGCACTGTATATTTGATAATTTCTATAATCAAAGATTGCTTATGAGATTGGAGAATGAATTGTGCACTGTGTTTGATGGTTGAAGAGTGACTGTGGAATTCTTGTGCTGGCACATGACTCAATAAGTGTTTCTCACCTCTGTTTTTCCATTCATACATCATTATCTAAGCAGTAGAAAGAAAGATTAGCTTAGAACTTGTTTAATTGCACTCTATGCTCAATTTCTGCTATTTCTTTATGTTTTTCATCTGTTTTAGGCATAAATATGAATTCCACATGGCTCATATTTTCCCTAACTCACCATGTATGACAATTATCTAGGGATTCTTAACTGCCCCTAGATAGAGCTCATTTTCCTTCCCTCTATTAAGCTAATTGAGAGATTCTTAATTGTCTCTCATTCCTTACATTTCACTCCATCTCTTTAGCTTGAAGGTTGTTTTATGTGTAGCTACCTTGCTCCATGTTCCTCTTGTGACCAAGAAAGCATACATGCATTCCTACTCCTTGACTCCATGCCCAATGGTTTGAAACTTATCACTCTATGCATGCCTCTCTGCCTGAAAGCATCTTCCTTCCATCCAAACACCATCCAAACATAAACAAAACCCATTGAACCCAATAACTAGCCTAAAATCATCATTAAAAAAGCTAAATCATCAAGAGAGAGCCCTCTCTGATTGCAGGTGGGCTAGAATCTGCAATCCAAAGATTGGTTTCTGGTTACCTCGGCTGTATCCCTTCAGGAGTCAAAAGGGACAACCTGAATGTTAACAACTGGTATGTGCACGTCCCAATGATTCCTATGCACATTGCAAACCTTTATCAGTGTGTTAACCAATATCTTATTAAAATCCCCAACCATCCCATTGGCCTCAGGATGATATGGCGTACTCTTCTGGTGATAAATCCTGAACTCCTTTGTCAGCGTGTTGATCATTTCATTGAGGAAATGCGTACCGCATTTGGTCATTAAAATCTTCAGGAAACCAAACCTCGTCAACACATATTCAAATAGAAATTTTACTATTGTTTCCCCTGTATAGTCCTTCACAGGCTGTGCCTTCACCCATTTGGTCAAGTATTCAGTCAGAGTGATGATATATCGCACACCCATCTTCTTTCATGGAGGTTGAATTGGTCCTACAAAATCAATTACCCATTTCTCAAATGGCTTCAATGATACCTGTGGATTCAAAGGTAGCTCATCCCTCCATGATGGTCTGTCAGTTCTCTAACATGCATCGAACACCCTACAATGTGCTTTGGAATCCTTATGCAATGTTGGCCACCACAACCCAACACATATAATCTTTTGTGTTGTTGCTTTTCTTGCATAATAGCCTCTCGCAACCTCTCCATGAGCTTTAGCGAGGATACTTCTTCGTTCAAAATCAGGCACACAACGTCACAGTATCTTGTCCGATCCCATCTTATATAAGTGATCTGCAATAACAAAAAAATCTATCACGCACACCACCAATTCCTTCTTTTGTTGACTAGTGTATCCTTCTAGAGCCATTCTTGTAGTCAGGAAGTGGATAATGTCTTGAAACTGATTGTCTGCTATGTGCACTGCAAAGAGCTGCATGTCAGGGATCCCCTCCTCTAAATTGGTAGGACCCTCTCCTATTTAAATGCGTGACAAATGATCTGGCCCTGCATTCAATCGCCGTGGCTTCATAATTACTTCAAAATCATACTCCTGAAACAACAACAACCATCTGCATATTCCTCCCTCAACACAGGCTTATTGACTAGGTGCTTTAATCTAGAATGGTATGTATACATCTTAAAGTTTCCACCTAGAAAGTAATGCCTAAAATTCTGGATCACATACACCATAGCCAACCCTTCGCGCTCTATCTTCGAATAATTCTTTTCAGTCTTAGACAACTTCTTGCTTGCAAACATTATAGGGTGATCCAATTCTCCTTCATCAACCTATGTTAGCATTGCTCCCAGCACAATGTAGGATGCATCCACATGCACATGAAATTCCTTCTTCCAATCTGGGAAGAATAGGATCAGCGCAGTGACCATTTTCTCCTTCAAAACATCCAGTCTTCATTGACATGCTTCATCCCAACAGAATGTAGTGTCCTTCTTCAATAGCTTTTCCATCGGCACAGTAATTTGGGCATAGCTCTTGATGAACTTTCGATAGTATCCACTATGACCCAGTGTTGCACGTTGTTATTTAACAACCCTTGGTGCCTCCAAATTAATTATGGCGCGATCTTAGCAGGGTCCACCATTAATCCTTGCCTGCACACTACATGACCCACCAAGATTTTGAAAGGGACACAAAATAAGCACTTCAAGTTTAGCATGATATGATACCTCCGGCATGTATCCAGTATCAAGCACAAACTAGCTACATGATGTTTGACTAATCCAAACAATGTCCAATCATCAAAATATACCTCCAAAAACTTGTAAATGAACTCTTTGAACTGCACAATGACTAAGCACAAGAAGATTGTCGGCGCATTCTTAAGTCCAAAAGGCATTACTATATACTGAAAGCATCCCCACTTAGTCGTGAAGGTCGTCTTACTCTTGTCTTCTAGAGGATCTTTATCTGATGGTATCCAGAGAACCCATCAGTGAATGAATATCCTTCATGTTTGCAATTGGAAACAATCATGAATGAAAGCATCATTTAGCTTCTTGAGATCTACGCAAATCCTTATCTCATCATTCTGCTTCTTTTCCTAAACTGCCATTGGACGCACCCAATTGGATTCCTCCACTGGTTCAATAATACCCGCTACCAGCATCTTGTCCAACTCCAAGCGGACCTTTTACTTGTACTTAAGATTAAGGCGATATGGTCTCTGCTTAACATGCTTCATGTCTGGTTTCAATGTTATTTTCATCACTCCCAAATCGCATATTATCCCCTCCACGTCTGAAAACTTTGTAGGGAACAAATCCTGATATTCATGGAGAAACTCAGCGACCTTATCCATAGTAGCATCATCCTAGTAGTCCCCTATCTTTGCAAACTTCAGCTTTGCCTCTGTGCCAATGTTCACCTGTCTAGTTTTTAGTGGTGCGGTGATAGCAGGATTCTCTATTTGTGGTCCCTCAACTTCGCAGTGACCTTCCACCTCTAGAATATTAATGTTTCTTGGATCCCCATCTTCTTCTTCAATAGTCACATTATAGAACTCTAGCTCATGGTGCAGCTAGGTGGTCTAGTTTGGTTAAATCAAATCCGAGGGATCCTATAGGATTCTAAAGATCATTGCCTTGACCTCTTGCAATGCTTCAACAATGCATTCAAATACATCTTCGAAGCTAAATGTCATTAAGAATCCCGGTCTCAAAATATCCCACTTGGTAGTGCTGCAGTGGAGCTCTATTTTCAAGTACCAATTCATTGGTATTACATCTAAAGTGTGACCGAAAAATGCACCCACTTTGGTTACGGATCTACTCCCTAAGTGTCAGTCCATTTTGCTACGTGATTGCACGAATCACTCCTCCCATCATATTTCTATGTCAATTGCACTTTTGGGCAGCCAAACACAACCTCATCATCCTTTGATATTCACGCCATCCATTAAAACTATCCTTGTGCGTACCCCACCATCTTGTGGGTGTAACGCGTAGCGCCAAATCCAGTGCTTGGAAGCGATGCTTCTCAAGCACCTCCCTTTCAAATGCATCCAAAAATTTATCTACATCAGTTAGACCATCATAATAGGGAAAACTCCTTACCTCCGATGATACATAGCGCAACAATTTAGTCATCATGTTATAACGTAGCGTAGATACTTCATCGAACCTATTCTACAAGTGTTCCAACTCTTCATCTAAATATCATGTACAAGAACTTTCATGGTCCCATGCAATGCGTCCATCTACTGTTGGATTAACCCAATCTTGGTCTTGTACTATTATTTTGTAGATCTAGCCCAAATCATCAACACTTTCGTAATCACAGACCGGTTCAGTATAGTGAGGTCCTTCTGCAGGGTCCAAAGTTACTACTACACGGAGCGATTTCCTCTCAAATGACATTTTATGCTTCTTCAAATTGATCACCCATTTCATTTCAATAGCCTAATCGATCCTAAGGATCGCAGCATAGGGATTGATGTCATCAACAATCTTTATCACTTCAAAATTAGCCGACGCGCTTGCGCCTTCAATATCTACTATCACTCCCTGCAATCTTCACATGGGGATAATCTTCTGCTGATTTGTCATCCTTAATTGAATTAGAGACCACTACAGCACAGGTCTCTCCATTCTCTCCCATGTTTTTTTAAGCAAAGAATTCACATCCGAACCCAAATCCAGAATAAATTGAGCCATTTAATACTCTCCTATTTGCATAGGAAGATGCATCTCACACCCTGTTCTTGCCTTATGCTTACCAGTTTTTCTAACTACATGAGGCCCTTCAACATCATTTTCTTTACCAACACATTTATTTATCAACTCTTGTAATTCCTTCATGACCTTTCTATCGCGAAGCAGCTTCATACATGTCTCCAAGAGCGTGGTAAGCATGGAGGGGTCCATTTCTTCAAACAACTGATTCTGACATCCTAAGGTAGAGGCCTTAATGGAGCTCTTGTTCACTTCCATGAACATTTCTTTCACGTGCTCTAAATCTAATCCAACCTCCTTTTCTGGAGCTTCATGGACCCACTCACTTTCTTGATGCTACTTTCCTTTATCCTCGCCAGTCGTCATTCCACTCCATAGCACGACATTCACATTAGGATCTTCTTCGGGGGGTTCAATCCTCATCATCTGCAGATTCTGGGTAGGTTGTTGAGGCTACATCCTTTTCTCTTGTATTTTAGCTATCAATATAGGGCAGTCTTATATTGCGTTGTGAAACTAAGTACAGTATTTTCATGACAGGCATGTCGAGTTCATGCACTCCCATGCATAGTGTCCTGGAACTCCATAATTGTAGGAAATAACTTTCTCCTGACCTCTCGCAGGTCCTCCTCCACCTCGGCCTCGTCCGCACCCCTGATATCCTCCGTGCGCTACCCCAACGTCTTAATCCAGAGGCTGAGTTTTTGTCTACATACGATATGCGGGCATTCTTTCCATCATCATCTCAAAGCTATGGCAGTTACACTCATCGTGGCCCATTGATTTGCAGAAGTTGTAGAAGAGCTGTTGTGGTGTCTATACAAATTTTTGTAGTAAGTGAAAATTGTCTATTACATGATTTCCAGCTACCTAATAAATAGCATGCCACAGCGCAGGCCATATAATTGGCCTAGCTTGAGCTTCCAACCTTAGATCCATCGGCCCCCCTCCTGCAACATAATTCGCGAAGACAAGGCAATGAGCTTTATCGTGCCGCTGGCTCTTACATTTCAGACACCAAATTTCTTTGCGCACCTTTGGCCAAGCCTCTCTATCCTTCTTCAAACTTTGTAACTCTAGGAAAATATTTGGAAACTCTACGTGAATCTGGTGAACTCCCAAAGCAACATCTTGAATTGGTGTCTCATGCAATCTCATTGCAATATCCAGGGCTCTGCCAGGGTCCCAATATTTTGCTGCGATAAAGCAACCCTTAGGTGAGGCAAGAGTGAAGCTACAAACCAATCACGGTGTTGTCCATCTATAATATTCATGTTAGCTTCACGGATCTTACATTCCAGTCTCTTATCTAGCTCCCAAGGTGTTTCGTTGGGCTTCATCTTGATTTCCTTAAATCCAATGATTGATTGTGCTTCAAAACTTGGGCCTACTGAATTCCTTATTCAATGCAGTATGAATGTTTGCCAATGCAGCCGTTGGGTTATCGATGTAGTACTTAATGTACCACGTTAGCACGTGATCCTGTAAAGAAGTAACCAACATTTCTTTCTTCATCCGATCATCTATAATATTATGGATTGTCCACACGGCCTTAGCAACGAACCAAAACTAGTCTGGGTCCTCATTTCCCAAGCCCTTGAAAATGGGCAGCTTCACTACATTTTCCATATTGAACAATGGCGAAGGTGGTGGTGGTGTGGGAAGATGGGCTATTCACGGGAACCCCTGCCTTATTAACTTGACAATGCTCTACGGTGAATCCTCTGCTACTCCTTCGTCATTACTCGGAGGAGGCTCAATCACTGGGCTATATTTAGGGCCTATTCTCCCTCTATCCTTGAATAGCTTTCCACTTCGCGTAATGTTGATGCCCTAAAAATCGTTACATCAACATCGGGGATAACCACCCGGTCTGGACCTTAATACAGCTCCTTTTCCATTTGGGATGGTGGCTCCGACTAGATATAATGGGACCAGTTTCCCAGTAATGAATAAAAGGGGGTGAATGAATGATTGGTTTTCTAATAAGTGATAATAAATGGAGGACTTATTCTATGAATGAAAACATAAATGACTATTTTATCCCGGGAAGCTTCTATTCTTTAAGTGCAATGTTTAATGATCTGTGCTTGCTAATAGGCATATAGATGACACTATTCAATAAACAAAGACATTTAAATGATAATTGCTTCGTTCAAATAGTTGAACGAAGTAATTGATAAAACAATATTACACTTCTCTTTTATATTACCGATACATGCATGATTGAGAGAATAGCAAACTGTAAACATCCA
>APFE030268792.1:86038-124603 GCA_000404065.3 Pinus taeda | reverse complement strand
GTTACATGACTGCTCCAATGTCTTGGCTGATAATAGTTTACCTGGTGTACATTGAGAAATCATGTTAGATAAATAGAGAGTATTATTGATCAAGTCAATTAAATTGCTCGTAGATAACTTGCATCTAGAAAAACTCTCTCTGCTTTCATTAATTGGGACTGCCACTCCGTGAATAGGATTTCCTTATGGGATTCTAAAATTTTGGCCAAGTTTGTTGCCTGTCCCTCATTAGAGTCCTACCAAGTAAGAAAATCTGTCAAAGTGTCGTCGGCTTGCTCTAAATCCTGCCTGGCATTAACTGATTTGTCTATTATAGATGTTGTTATGTTGCACAGAGGTTCAACTTGGGCAATTTCATGACATAACAATCTTATTTGTGTTATTAATTCCTTGTTAATTTGCATTGCCTCTGCTCTGAACTCGACAGGCTGGGGAAGACTCTTGAACCTTTCTACTTGAGCTGATAATTGAGCAATTTTCTCATCTTTTGTCTTTGCCATCTGTTCATTCATCACCTTCAACTTTGATAACGCCTCTGATAGTTCCTTCTGTCTCTGGATTGCTCCCGAATCGATCCTCTACTTCTCTTCATGCAACTGTTTGTTGAGCTAGTTATTTAATTGTTGTTGTGTGGATAGTTGTTGTTGTAGCTGTTCTGACTTCTGTTGTTCTTTCGATAGCTGTGCTTTTAGTGAAGCGATCACTTGATCCTTTTCTTTCAACAAATTGCTTACCTCTGATGCCTTAACAATGGTGGCTACCGAATAGTCACCGGCATACAGAGATAACTTTGTCAGGTCATCGAAGGGGTCGAATTCTTCTCTCCATACCAAATTGGCTATTATTGTTTGTTCAGGGAACAGAGAGGGTTCATCAATCCTTCTCCTTTTCTGCTGTCACTTTATTACAGCCCTGTGTTTTGGGCTATAGAAAACATCTAGTGGAGGAATGTCCTTCACCTGCAAAATAATTTGATCGGAAGGATTCTTCGGAATTATTTCTACTACTGTAGTTGGGGGTAGACCGTTGGTTCCTTTGCTTGGAACCTCCTTTGATGTTGTATCTTGTGTATCGGCAGCTTTGGATGTTTCGGCGTCCATTGATGTCTCAAGATTGCCTATAATTGTATTAAATTGTTGCCATTCTTCGAGAAATCTTGGTTCCACTTAAGTATCAACATTCACCTCCTCGCTGCTCTGCTCCTACTGCTTTTTCTGTTCTTCTTCCCATATTCTCTCCTGTTCTTTCCTTTCTGCTTTTTCTCTATCTTTCCTCTTTGCCTCTTCTTGTTCTTTCCTTTGTGCCTCTTCCTGTTCTAACCTCTGGAGTTCCTCCTGCTCTCTTCTCTGGACTTCTTCAAAGATTTCGGATGTAGTAGGAGGTTCACTAGTAAGCTGTTGCTTAGGCTCACTTGACTGTATCATCGGGGTAGTAGCTAACAAATCTAGAGGCAGAGTTTGCAACCTCTGCTCTCTAAGTTTATTAAATTCTACTAACTCGTCATCATGGTATCTCATTCTAGCTAGCTATTGCACCTAGAATATTGACTCGGTGGAGGAGAATAGGTCATCAAACTCATCTTCCTTATGTTCAAATTTAGTGAGCTTGATTGATCTAGAGCATTATAGATGACTTTCTTCGAGTCGAAACGTCTATTAGGCAGAGTGGCGAGACATAGGATGTTAATTTTTTCTGCCTCCTTCTCTGCATGTTTATAATCATGCAGAGTATAGACACAACACCTTAGAGGAAAAGGATGCCAAACTTGCTTCTTTGAATTTCTGAGAGTTTTCGTGGCTGACGCAGTTGTAAGCTGATATGCTATTTTGAGAGCTAATAGATTGTCTGGTATGTACAAGGCGAGGACATGAGTTCTGGCCTGACTGCCAAAAACTCTTACATAAGTGATTTTTCTTCTCCAAACCAGGTTCCTAAGGCTGTCAAGTCAATCTCAGCCTGAGAGGAGATCTTAGGGGCAGGTTTATCAAAAATTTCATAGTAAATAGGTAGCATGAATCCATTGCAGACTTGGTATAAATGGTGTTTATAACGAGCTTTCCATAGTTTCTGGTGGTATATGAATAAGCATAGGGTCCTGTGGAGTCCATCTCCACCCTAACACAGGAAACTCGAAATTGAAATAGAGGGTATCCAAAATATAGGCACTAAAATAAAATGGAGGGATGAACCTATCAGTAACACGGGATTTGTTTCTGAATTCAATAATAGTTGTAGCCAACTTATCCGATAATATAGTCCCCCAATCCATGATTTCACTATTACATGCCGCTTCCATTAAAGGTACCATCTCTATGGAAAATTTTGAAGAATCATGCAATCCCCATAATCGACACATCATGACTCTAGCATAACAATAAGGAGAGCATAAGGAGTCAACGTAGTACTTACCCAAATACTCATGTTTGTGTTTAGTCGAGTTCTGTTTTCATTCTCGTATAGGCGCTGACTCGGTTTCATTCTCATCTCGAAACTTCTCCAGAAATGCTTTATTGTACTTCTTCTCTGGTTCGGGCAAATGGTACATTTGCCTGAAATCATTGGGCTGAAATGAACCAAATACTCTCCCATCAACAGTGCAGAATGTTCTGTCCCTAATTGGAATTTCCTCAATTTCCCATCTCACCACATCCGTATATGGAAGAATTTGCTCTCGAGCTGCTATCCTATGTAGGTAGGAATCAACCAAACCTTTTAAAGTAGCATTAGATTTCCAGCTTGAACCTACTGAAGCTTGTACCGATGTTTGCTGAGGTTCCTCGGCTTCAACCAGGTTGTAAATATTTTGCCAAGTAGTGTTGCCAAGCTTGAGACATGTGGTATCTGAGATTATTCCCTTTTTGCTTGGTCTCAGATCGGTGGCATGTTGTCCTTTTACCATAGAAGCTGAAGTCGTTCCAGACTTCTTAGATTTATTTCCCATTTGGTCTGGAATCGTTACTGCGGAAAAGCTATACACAAGAGAAAAATGAACATAATGCAGAGAATAGATGGCGAAAACCAAGTATGGGGGAATTGTGTCAATCGATGAATAATGGAAGATTTATCATAAGGCTCCCGTGGATACAATCTCTGAAAGGATTTAGGCATAGCTGCTCATTAATTGGTCATTAAAACCTGTCAATCATTTAAATGCTCATTATATCCTTTACTTGCCGAATAATAGTTTAAGCGTGGATTTGATTTTTTAGTGGTTAGACGCGAGCGAATCACTATCGGGAAGAGAAAAGGCTTTCAATGATAATTAATATAACATAGCGAAATCATATCGATCCTTTTCGAAAGTCGCGTTTGGGTTCATCGCAATCGGCAATCGGAAGAGACCTTGGGCAATTTTATTTAAGTTTTATGGAATCCCCCGATCGCCGATAGCGATATCACTTGACTCGCATCGGGAGTTTGAAGGAGGAGAGTTTGTTACGTTCATATCGTATTCCCCGATTTCTGATTGCGATATCGCATCGGAGCAAAGGGGAGGGGCCTTTTATTTTTTGTTTTCCCGATATCCGTTGGCTACTCTCTCTTATCGTATCGGGGAAGACCAATGGGTCATGGTTATGCATCCTTTGTTGTTGTGATATGCGATCTTGCGATCGCTTTATCGCAATAGTAAAGAATTATTCGTTTTATTTTTTAAGACCGATTATTTCAAAAAGGTTTTAAAATCTTTTTTTTTCTTTATTTCTGAACCTTTAGAAGAGTGATGGATTAATACCAATTTAATCTAAAAGGGACGCATTTCATATTATAATTTTGTAAAGTAGGATTTTATGAAATGGGGGGTTGTAGTATAGCACAACAATTGGCGATTCGCTGGAAGAAACAGTTATCTCTGAAAAAGTTATTGGAATATTTGAACTTTCTTTACATAGATATCTTATCAAAAAGGAAAGTTCTAATATAAATAAGTATACACACATTCTGAATATAATAAAGGCATGTTTTTGCTAATTCTTTCTCTTGTTAAAACTAAATACATTCTAAGTTTTAAATTGGCCTTTATTGGTTGATAATGATAAAAAAAAACACTTTTCCAACTTAGCCTTTTTAGTTGACTCCTTTGTCACAGATATAGCCTCTACTGCCAGCAAACATTCATAGTTTCGACAGGGATACCTTTTAACCATTTTATTGTTCACAACCCCTCCCATCTCAGAGTATGATTAAAAGAATGAATTCAAAACATGTTTTCATATTTTGTATTTCTTTTCTTTTCCATTTTTGTAAGATAAAAAGTCATTGTCCTAGTTTGGTTGCCAGCAGATTTGACAATGCCATTCACTGGTTGTAATCTAATCGAACAAGTTGGCTCGTGATGAGACCCCTTTTCTTATGCTTATAAGCCATTACCCTATTTTGGTATGCAGTGTTGGTAATGTTGGTTAGATTATTTCCCAATGATCATGGTAAGAAGGCTTGTTATAAGACCCCTTATCTTTATTATCAGATATTTTTAGAATTACACTCTGAGTAATCATACTCTTGGATGAATTGGATGAACAATTTTATCCTTAAGAGAAAATGGATGACAAGGTAAGAGTTGAGGATGCTAAGATTGAATCAGTCTCTGTTTTGATATTGGTAACCCTTTTGTGGCCAGTTTGAAAACATTAAAATGATTTACAGTAGTTCTATTTCTAATCTTGAGAGATTTTTCACAAAAATTAAAATGGGGTTTCAGAATGAATATACCTAATTTCCTAGAAATTGTTCCTTTTGTTTAAGATTTCTATTTTACAAAAGTAAATATTAAAAGTACTTCTTCCGAGCAATATTTTAATATAGCAAAGGCCAATAGAAGCTATTTTACAACTTTATTTCCTAATGGTCCTAAATATTGCAAATCCTACTGAATTTAAAAGAGAAGGGGTTACCTCCTAAATTGAAGAATTTCTTTAAGATGAGGCCATTAACAGGAAGAGAGTCCCTCTTTCCTGATAGATCTTGTAATATGAATGTCAAATGGCCTACCTTCTTGCTGATCTAAAATGGTCCAAGCCACATCTTTTGGAATTTGGTGTATTTACCTTTATCCTCATGTGCTTTGTCCCATTTTAGAACTAGATCACCAACCTGCAACTGTTTAGAACTAGACGAAGTTGAATCAAATGATAAATTGATTATCAGTTGATGTTTATCATGACTAATTTTGGCCATTTCTCTTTCTTCTTCTAATTTTAAAATTTGATCATGTCTGAGTTGGATAGAAGAAGAGGGTCTTTCTTCAATAAACTGAACGAGGGGTAGAGGAGGAAGCGCTAAATTGGTCGGTAGTACTGCTTCTGTCCCATAGACAAGGTTGAATGGGGAAGTACCTATAGAGGCCTTCTGCATTATTCTATCAACCCATAGTGCGAATACTAAAGATTTGTGCCAGTTTTTATGATTTTGTTCGATAGTTCGCTTAATGATTTTGAGTAGATTTTTATTGGTAGATTATGCCAGACCATTAACCTGGGGATAGTAATTTGCAGAATATTTCAATTTAAATCCTCTTTTGATAGCAAACTCAAACATGGCATTTCCAGAAAAATAAGATACATTATAAAAAATAAGAGCATTTGGGACACCAAACCTGGTAATGATGAACTGGTCTATGAATTCTATAATTCCTTCAGAGTTTGTTGTCTTTAATGGAATTGCTTCAACCCACTTAGTAAAGTAATCAATAGCAGTAATGATATACTTATGTTGTTTGGAGGATTGTGGAGTGATCTCCCCAATGATGTCTAGTCCCCATTGTTCAAAAGGTTGATTGGTATTAACTGGTTCCAAAGGAAAAGCTAGTTTCCTTTGTCTTCCACTGGAGACTTGACAACTTCGGCATTTCCTTACATACTCATGGGTATCTTTGAATAAGGTGGGCAAATAATATCTAGCATGGATGATTTTATGAGCTGTTGTGTCAGCTCCAAAATGTCCTCCAGTTGGTCCATCGTGTAGCTCCTGCAAAACCTTTTGTGATTTAGGTTTCTCTAGGCATCTTAATAAAACTTAATTATAGTTTTGCCTAAAAAGTACATCATCAATGATAACGAAGTTTTTTTACTTTAATCTAATAGCCCATTTGTTTTTATAAGAAAGATTAGGAGGTGCATGCCCATTTTTCAAATAAAATATTAAATCTAAATATTGAGATTCAGAATCGGTAATACTTATCTGGTTGATTTCTTCAATATGATCTGTATCACCTGATTCCAAAATGTTGGATGCTCCTGCTAATAACTTGCAAAAACCTTGGCCTCTAACAATCTTTGTTGGCTTGATTTCCAAGTCATATTATTGAAGTGTTGTAACCCAATTTGCCCTTTCTTCACCTAATTCTCTTTGGATCAGTAATTGCCTTACTGCAAAAAAAGGAACTATTACTTTTGTATGGACTTTTAGAAGGAAGGGCCTATAGTGTTTGATGGCTTTATACACAACAAAGGCTTGTTTTTCAACTTCGAAGTAATTTAGTTCTGCACCCTGAAAATTTGAACTAAAGAATGAAATCGGTGCTTCCAAGTTGTGATCATTGATCTGAGTAAGTACCGTTGCATAAGATAAATCAGACGCGATAGTGTACAATGTGAAATGATTAGAAAAATTAGGAGTGTTTAAAGCGGGGGCATTGATTATTGATTGCTTGATTAAATCAAATGCTTCTTTTTCCACAGCCCCCCATCTAAACACTGAATTTTTCTTAATCATGGCTTGTAATGGTAAAATGATATGAGAAAAATCGGGAACAAATCTTTTGGCAAAGTTGATCTGACCTAAAAATGACTGCATAGATTTTTTGTTATGAGGAAATGGGATTTCAGAAATTTTTTAATCCTGTCCGGATCAATATAATACCAACTTTTGGAACAATAAAGCCCAAGAGCTTTCCTTGATCTAGAGAAAAGAAGGATTTTTTGGGATTAAGTGAAATCCATACCACTCTACAGCGTTCAAAAGATTTGATTCAAATCATGTAAATGGTTAGATCTCTTTTTAGAAAATACAGTAATATCATCTAAGTAGATGACTATTGTTTTGTTGATCAATCCTTTGAAGGCTATATCCATTGCTCTTTGGAATGTAGCTCCTGCGTTAATAAGTCCAAAAGGCCTTTTCTGATAGGTGTAAGTTCCCCATTTTGTTCTGAAAGTAGTTTTGAGTCTGTCATCAGGATGAACCAGAACTTGGTTGTATCCTGAAAAATCATCTAGAAAGGACATTAGTTCATAACCTGCTACTGAATGGAGTATTTGCTCCATGGTACGTAATGGGAAATTATATTTTTGAATTGCCTTATTCAGATTTCTGAAATCTATACAAATCCTGATGTCACCATTTTTCTTCCTAACAGGCACCACGTTGGAAACCCAGTTTGAGTGCCAAACAGGAAAAATAATCTTTGCGTTTAAGAGTTTATTGAGTTCTGATTTTATCTTACTCTCTAAGTTTGGATGTATTTTCCTCAATTTTTGTTGAGCTGGTTTTTATTCAGGTAGCATTGGAATGGTATGCTGTATGATAGATGTATCATATGTTTTTAAATCATCATACTTCCAAGCGAAGACATGTTTATTTTTTCTTAATAATCTAATAAATGTTGTTCTTTCCTGTTCAGAAAGTCCTAATCCTAAATTGATATTTTGAGGGTTCTGCTCAGTACCAAGATTTATCAATTCAAACCTTAAGGTAGAAATTTGGAGTTTTGAATTGGTTACATGTTTGAACTTGTCTTTAATGTCATAGAGATCTTCAAGTTTAACCACAGGTCTTGGTATTGAGTTTTCCTAATGCTTTTCTTTCATCTGAAGATCATGATCACTTTCATCAATGATCTGATCGTTGTAGGATTTTTCGGAACTTAAGAAATGTAGAATGTCTTCATCATGGTTGAACACTTTCCAGTTGGTGATATTGTCAGGAATTGATGGCCTAAAGATCAACTCTACTGAAAATCTATCTAGGCTATAATCTTCAGAAGGCAGGAGTTTAGAAGCAACATTGGCCAACAGGTCAGCTGCTGCATTCTGGGATTTGGGAATAGGTGAAATATTAAATGCTAGGAAATGAGATAAAAGTTCTTGGACTAAAGACTGATAGTGTTTGAGGGGATTAGAGAGACAATGGATTGTATTTCGAACTTGCTTTATGACAATCTCTGAATCGCCGAACACTTTTAAATATTGAACTTTCAGGCCGATAGCTTTGTATAATCCTTGCACCAAGGCTTCATACTCAGTTGTATTATTCGTGCATTCAAATTCTAATCTACAAGAAAGCATTGTTTTTTCTCCCTCAGGGCTCACTAAAATACACCCTGCTCCTGATCCTTCACTAGATTTTGAACCGTCAAAATATAAAGACCAAAATAAAGAATTATCAACATTTTTATTTACAAAATTCTGAGTAACATTAACACATCTTGATCTGTCAGTTTGTGAAAATTTTTCGATTTGTGATGTGAAATTTTTTACCGAGAAAGGAGATGGTTGGGTAATATAATTTCCAAAGAATGATTCAGAAGAATAGTTTCCCAAAATGTTATTGTTAAATGCAACTGGTTGATTCTCCTGTTCAAACTTTGTAACAGTATGGGTCATGTGTTTCTCCCGATTGATTTTTATTTGATTTGGCTTTCCCTTTTAGGGCAGCCACATATGAGACCGATCGGTAGAAATATACCCATGGAGCTTTTCAGACCAATCCCTACTCAATATTAAACCATAAAACTCAGGTATATCAGCGATTAGGATATCAATTCTTTGAACCACTCGTGGATCAGCCGATAATCTGATAGTAACAGAGTTTATTTCCCCTAAAAACTAGACTTTGGTTCTATCTAACTGCACAATGTGAATTGAGGACTTTTGGGGTTCTATGTTCAGTTTAGAACAAAATGAAGCTCAATCAAGAAATTATGTAGATTTCGAATGTAGATTTCGTACGTTAAGAGGAAAGGAGGGGTATGGGAATTTGATCTGTCTCCAATTAGAATCATATCAGTAGCCTCAACTCTACCAGAAGGTGGTTGTCCTGAATCACTTGCAGCTTTAGTACTGGGAAGAGGTGAAGAAGGAACTGCATTAAGTTCTTTGAGAAGAAATTTTTGTTGATGTTTTAATTTACTGAGTTCAAACATGGTGATGTTTGCCTTAGTCTTTTTCATATCATCAACAATATTATAATCCATTGAATCTGATACTACCAGCGTCTTAGATGATGTAGGTATATTGGAGGATGATGGTTGATTTTAAGGTACTGTTGCAGCTGGCTTCCTTGTGGGTACCTTTTCCTTTGTAGTATTGGTACCTGCACTCCTTTTCTTTGAACTTGCCTGGATAGGTTCAGGAGAAATTTTGCTCCTAGTAGTCATAGGAAAGGCTTCTTGTTCAGTTTCGGTATCAGAGTTAGGCAATATGAAGTCCCATATTCCATGGCATTCAACGACTTCCTCTTCTTCGAATTCATCGGATGGTGCAATTGATTCTTCTTCTTCTTCCTCCTTAGGATCTGAATCTGCATTGGATATAACATTTGGAGGCTTTGACTCAGGTTTCTTAAAATTCCTATAAGGCTTCTTTGTTGAGGTCTCTGATACTTGCTTTTTAATTTCAACCATTTCATTTGACATTGTTTTGAGGACTTTTTGAAGGCCCTCCATATCATATGGATCTTTGGTGATTTTCTTCTTTGAATCATACTTGAAAGACACTTTTTTGGATTTCCTTTCCTCGAGAGCAGCTTTCTTTTCCAAAGCGTTTATATGTTTTTCGATAGCGAGGGCTTCTTTCATGTTTTCGGACAATGTAGGTTTTCCAACCCTATCTACAAAAATGGCTATATTTGAAGGTAAGGCTGTAATGTACCACTCGCTTCTAATTTGTTCACTTGGCTTGTCATCAGTAGGGATTTTATTCAAGAGTTTGTTAAATCGGGAGTTAAACTCCTTAATTGGTTCTGTTGACTCGACCCTTAAATTTGAAAGGTCATTAATGAGTGTGGCCAAGGATCTATCATTGTCGTATTTGGTAAGAAACTGTTCCTGAAAGGTATTCCAACTGGTAATGGAACCAGAGGGCAAGGAAAAATACCAAGACCTAGCTGATCCTGGTAATGTGTAGGAGAAAAGTCTAACTACAACATCTTCTTCTGTTACTCCCTTCAAATTAACTGACAACATGAAATTATTTATGTGTTCTTTAGCTAATGTTCCAGCATCTAGATTAAACTTTGGTAACCATTTCTCAGGGTAATCAGGTAACGGATGTAAAGGCGCGGGCATAATGACTGCACCAGGACTTCTCCATGGGTTATGAGCCATTTTGGGAGTACCAACGATTTCCTGTGGTGTTCCAGGTCTTTGGGGAGGAGGTGAAAACGAAGACTGAAAAGATTGTGATGTTGAAGGTGAAGTCCCCTGGTGAAAAATAATATGTAATGGTGAAGTGGGTGCTTGATTTCGCAGTGGAGATGATGAGATGGAAGATGATGGAGAAAAGGTTTCACTACCAGAACCTTCAGTGTTCTTTTTAATCCTTTTCCTTTGGGGTAAGGGAAACTCAAGTGGTTCAATACCAAGTTTTTCGCTTTGAAGTCTTGTGAGATGATGAGGTAGGCGGAATTGCGAAGTCTCACTGCCTTGAGATACTTCAGATCTAGGAGGTGAAATGGAGATTCCTTGAAGTTTCTGGATGATAGACTGAACTTCAGGGGACTCTGGACTTAAACGTTCTGAAGTATGATGGGGTTGAGCAGTGGTAGTTGATCCTTGTTCTTCTCGTCTGGATACTGGTATTTCAGAGTGCAAACGAGAGGTCCGAGGAGAGGTGGAGGGTGATTTACTCTATGAATGGTCTGTAGGTTTTGACTTACTCGCCATTCATAGTGGATGGACCTCCTTCTAGTGCCAGAAATGTTTATGCCCTGAAAATCGTTACATCAACATTGGGGATAACCACCCGGTCTGGACCTTAATACAACTCCTTTTCCGTTTGGGATGGTGGCTCCGACTAGATATAATGGGACCAGTTTCCCAGTAATGAATAAAAGGCGGTGAATGAATGATTGGTTTTCTAATATGTGATAATAAATGGAGGACTTATTCTATGAATGAAAACATAAATGACTATTTTATCCTGGGAAGCTTCTATTCTTTAAGTGCAATGTTTAATGATCTGTGCTTGTTGATAGGCATATAGATGACACTATTCAATAAACAAAGACATTCATTTAAATGATAATTGCTTCGTTCAAATAGTTCAACGAAGTAATTGATAAAACAATATTACACTTCTCTTTTATATTACCGATACATGCATGACTGAGACAATAGCAAACTGTAAACATCCAATAGTGGAAAGTATAAAGTTTACTATTAAAACACATTCACATATTCAATAATAGCAAAAATGAAAAAACAACAATTCACATAAAAGGAATAAATTCAGACATAGATAATAGTACCATATGAGCTGCGAATTATTCCCTACGCCAATCGCAATTTGAATTCCTTCTTCTGATTCAGAAATACTTTCAAATAAAGGTAATAGTGTACATTCACATCAAAGCTTCATTATCAAAATTTGGAAAGATTGGTCCAGTCTTCATAAAAGAATATGCCTGAAGTACAGTAGTGCAACTTCAGGCTTAATTCATATACAAAAACTTACAACCCTTTCTAAATACATGAAAGGGTCTATAAATACTAAACTAAGATAACAAACTACAAAATTAAAATGCTACTAAATTGGTATAATCTGATCTTAAATATCTCTCCCACAGTGATCTGGTAATCGGCAACGATGATTCATCCTTCTGGCTGTTTTCCCTTTGTCTTGAGTTGGCATATTGCCAGCATTGGCTCCACTTCTTGAGGGCGGCTGAGATGAGAATTGATTTGAGTAGCATAGGTGGCATCATGTATATTGGGAATGATACACCCAATTGCATTCGTTAGGCATTTGAGGGCGGCTCTCTGACTGTATCGTTTTACTAGGAACAACCAATAGGTGTCCCAAGTTAAACTTTTAATTCCTGAGATCAATCTCCCATTCTTTTCTAGTTCTTGGTTACATGACTGCTCCAATGTCTTGGCTGATAATAGTTTACCTGGTGTACATTGAGAAATCATGTTAGATAAATAGAGAGTATTATTGATCAAGTCAATTAAATTTCTCGTAGATAACTTGCATCTAGAAATAGCTCTCTCTGCTTTCATTAATTTGGACTGCCACTCTGTGAATAGGATTTCCTTATGGGATTCTAAAATTTTGGGCAAGTTTGCTGCCTGTCCCTCATTAGAGTCCTGCTAAGTAAGAAAATCTGTCAAAGTGTCGTCGGCTTGCTCTAAATCCTACCTGGCATCAACTGAGTTGTCTACTATAGACGTTGTTATGTCACACAGGGGTTCAACTTTGGAAATTTCATGACATAACAATCTTATTTGTGTTATTAATGCCTTGTTAATCTGCATTGCCTCTGCTCTAAACTCGGTAGGCTGGGGAAGACTCTTGAACCTTTCTACTTGAGCTGATAATTGAGCAATTTTCTCATCTTTTGTCTTTGTCGTCTGTTCATTCATCGCCTTCAACTTTGATAATGCCTCTGATAGTTCCTTCTTCCTCTGGATTGCTCCCGAATCGATCCTCTGCTTCTCTTCATGCAACTATTTTTTGAGTTAGTTATTTAACTGTTGTTTTATGGACAATTGCTATTGTAGCTATTCTGACTTCTGTTGTTCTTCCGATAGCTGTGATTGTAGTGAAGCGATCACTTGATCCTTTTCTTTCAACAAATTGCTTACCTCCGATGCCTTATCAATGGTGGCTGCTGAATAGGCACCGACATGCTGACATAAATTTGTCAGGTCATCGGAGGGGTAGAATTCTTCTCTCCATACCAAATTGGTTGTTATTGTTTGTTCAAGGAACAGAGAAGGTTGATCAATCCTTCTCCTTTTCCGTTGTCGCTTTATTACAACCCTGTGTTTTGGGCTATAGAAAACATCTAGTGGAGGAATGTCCTCCACCTGCAAAATAATTTGATTGGAAGGATTCTTCGGAATTATTTCTACTACTGTAGTTGGGGGTAGACCACTGGTTCCTTTGCTTGGAACCTCCTTTGATGTTGTATCTTGTGTATCGGCAGTTTTGGATGTTTCGGTGTCCATTGAGGTCTCAAGATTGCCTATAATTGTATTAAATTGTTACCATTCTTCAAGCAATCTTGGGTCTACTTGAGTATCAACATTCACCTCCTCGCTGCTTTGCTCCTGCTGCTTTTTCTATTCTTCTTCCTGTATTCTCTCCTGTTCTTTCTTTCTGCTTCCTCTCTGTCTTTCCTCTTTTCCTCTTCTTGTTCTTTCCTCTGTGCCTCTTCCTGTTCTAACCTCTGGAGTTCCTCCTGCTCTCTTCTCTGGACTTCTTCAAAGATTTCGGATGTAGCAGGAGGCTCGTTGGTAAGCTGCTGCTCAAGCTCGCTTGACTGTATCATCGGGGTAGTAGCTAACAAATCTAGAGGCAGAGTTTGCAACCTCAGCTCTCTAAGTTTATTAAATTCTACTAACCCGTCACCATGGTATCTCATTCTAGCTAGCTGTTGCACCTGGAATATTGAATCGGCGGAGGAGAACAGGTCATCAAACTCATCTTCCTTATGTTCAAATTTAGTGAGCTTGGCTTGATCTAGAGAATTATAGATGACTTTCTTTGGGTCAAAATATCTATTTGGCAGAGTGGCGAGACTTAGGATGTTAATTTTTCCTGCCTCCTTCTCTGTAGGTTTATAATCATGTAGAGTATAGATGCCACACCTTAGAGGAAAAGGAGGCCAAACTTGCTTCTTTGAATTTCTGACAGTTTTCGTGGCTAACGCAGTTGTAAGCTGATATGCTATTTCGCGAGCTAATAGCTTGTCTGGTATGTACAAGGGGAGGACATGAGGTCTGGCCTGACTGCCAAAAACTCTTACATAAGTGAATTTTTCTTCTCCAAACCAGGTTCCTAAGGCTATCAAGTCAATCTCAGCCTGAGAGGAGATCTTAGGGGCAGGTTTATCAAAAATTGCATAGTAAATAGGTAGCATGAATCCATTGCAGACTTGGTATAAATGGTGTTTATAACGAGCTTTCCATAGTTTCTGGTGGTAGATATGAATAGGCATAGGGTCCTGTGGAGTCCATCTCCACCCTAACACAGGAAACTCGAAATTGAAATAGAGGGTATCCAAAATATAGGCACTAAAATAAAATGGAGGGATGAACCTATCAGTAACACGGGATTTTTTTCTGAATTCAAGAATAGTTGTAGCCAACTTATCTGATAATATAGTCCCCCAATCCATGATTTCACTATTACATGTCGCTTCCATTAAAGGTACCACCTCTATGGAAAATTTTGAAGAATCATGCAATCCCCATAATCGACACATCATGACTCTAGCATAACAATAAGGAGAGCATAAGGAGTCGACGGAGTACTTACCCAAAGACTCATGTTTGTGCTTTGCCGGGTTCTGTCTCCATTCTCGTATAGGCGCTGACTTGGTTCATTCTCATCTCGAAACTTCTCCAGAAATTATTTATTGTACTTCTTCTCTGGTTCGGGAAAATGGTACATTTGCCTGAAATCATTGGGCTGAAATGAACCGAATACTCTCCCATCAACAGTGCAGAATGTTCTGTTCATAATTGGAATTTCCTCAATTGCCCATCTCACCACATCCGTATACGGAAGAATTTGCTCTCGAGCTGCTATCCTATGTAGGTAGGAATCAGCCAAATCTTTTAAAGTAGCATCAGATTTCCGGCTTGAGCCTGCTGAAGCTTGTACCGATGTTTGTTGAGGTTCCTCGACTTCAACCAGGTTGTAAATATTTTGCCAAGTAGTGCTGCAAAGCCCGAGACATGTGGTATATGAGATTATTCCCTTTTTTGCTTGGTCCCGGATCAGTGGCATGTTGTCCTGTTACCATAGAAGCTGAAGTCGTTCCAGACTTCTTAGATTTCTTTCCCATTTGGTCTGGAATCATTACTGTGGAAAAACTCTGCGCAAGAGAAAAATGAATGTAATGCAGAGAATAGATGGCGAAAACCAAGTACGGGGGAATTGTTTCAATCGATGAATAATGGAAGATTTATCATAAGTCTCCCGCGAGTACAATCTCTGAAAGGGTTTAGGCATAACTGCTCATTAATTGGTCGTTAAAACCTGCCAATCATTTAAATGCTCATTATATCCTTTACTTGCCGAATAATAGTTTAAGCGTGGATTTGATTTTTTGGCGGTTGGATGCGAGCGAATCACTATCGGGAAGAGAAAAAACTTTCAATGATAATTAATATAACTTAACGAAATCATATCGATCCTTTTTGAAAGTCGTGTTTGGGTTTATCACAATTGGCAATCGGAGGAAACCTTGGGAAATTTTATTTAAGTTTTATGGAATCCCCCGATCGCCGATAGTGATATCGCTTGACTCGCATCAGGAGTTTGAAGGAGGAGAGTTTGTTACGTTCATATCGTATTCCCCGATTGCCGATTGCGATATCGCATCGGAGCAAAGGGGAGGGGCCTTTTATTATTTGTTTTCCCGATATCTATTGGCTACTCTCTCTTATTGCATCGGGGAAGATCAATGGGTCATGGTTATGCATCTTTTGTTGTTGCGATATGCAATCTTGCGATCGCTTTATCGCAATAATAAAGAATTATTCGTTTTATTTTTTAAGATCGATTAGTTCAAAAAGGTTTTAAAATATTTTTTTTATTTCCGAACCTTTAGAAAAGTGATGGATTAATACCAATTTAATCTAAAAGGGACCCATTTCATATTATAATTTTCTAAAGTAAGATTTTATGAAATGGGGGGTTGTTGTATAGCACAACACGTAGCTCCAAACATCAAGGTAATTGCATAACTCGATTTTCACACAAGATAATTTTAATCTAAGTATTCAAAGATCTTAAATACTTACCTCGCGGTCCATTGAAGAAGTGTTATTAGTATAAAAGGCTAATTAGTTACCAAAAAAATGACTAAAATTTGCATATAAATGACCAATTTTTTGTCGGTGACCAACAATAGCTAATTTACAGTATCTTATATCGTGACCAACTTTTAATCATTTTTAGTTTAGTCATTAATTGGTTATCTCAAATTTATCATCTAGTAGTATATTTAGTCATTAATTTAGTCATTGATTTAGTCATTAAGTCGCAAATAATGACCAGATATACAACAAAATATATTACTATATGATTGCCCGAGAAAACCAATTAATGACCAAAGAAATAGGACCAAAATGTTGGTTTTGTTATAGGATACTATAAATTAGCTGCTAATAGTCATATATATGCAAATTTTAGTCATGTTATAATATATTATAAATTAACTACTAATAGTCGTATATATGCAAAATTTCATTGGCAGTAGTCATTTATCTTTTTTGGTATTTTCATATTCATTATATAAACGACTCATGTAGCAATTTTTATTCATTTCATTTAATTTCATTTATAATCATTATAAATGACTAATATAGTCATATATTCATTTTATTTGTGTTCATCATTAATCAATATAAAATACTAATTTAATAGTTTTAGATTGATTTTATCTGTTCATTATTAATCAACATAAATTTGTTAGTATGTTTTTGCAACTAAATTAACAACAACAACAACAACAAAAATCATACAACATGCATGTTCATCATATAACTCAAAGTTACATATGTTAAGTACAAGACTAAATAATATCAAGTGCAAATAAAAGTAATTTCAATCACATAAATTTTATTATATAAAATTTCAAGTATTACAATATGAGTTTCCAACTTAATATTGGTTGGACTAGAATTTACACATGAAATATCATTTCATCGACATTTCAAAACATTATCACTATTTGCCAAGGCATTGCAAGTGAATTCACCAACTCTAAATATTTGACCATTAGTCTTTATGTGTGTGTCTTAGGCAAGATATATTTATCTCTAAGGGTGTCACTATACTAGTTCTCTTCTCTCTCTCATTTTGCATTTGTCCCTCCAATGTTATTGTTCTCCTCTTTCTTCAATTCCTGCTTCTTACCATCAATATGGAGTTCCTCTCCTAAAAATTAAGCAAGATACAATGTAAAGTATAAGACATGAAAGATGATGAATACTTGAATATAAGACTATATAATATCTATACGACATATACCTCAACATCAACAATGTCAATGCCATTTTCCCTGATAAAAGAAAGAAAACCAAACAAGTTATGTTCAGTTGGGGATAGTGGCCATTATGTAGCCATATGACCTATACAAACAAAGCAAACAAAACATCAACACAGAAAATAACACCTTAGTAACTTAGTTATATTCAACCTTTAGAGAAAGATTAGGCACAATCATGGCAACTAAATTACATGTTAAAAAGCCCAGATTGTGGATAACTTGTTAAAGAAAATAACATGAGGTGTGATGTTTAACCCTTGTCTTCTTATTCGTAACAACATTTAATTCTCTAACAAGTGAACTTGGTCAAGTATATAGACAACATGTGCTCAAATAACAAAATGAAAATAAACTTTTTTAATAGTCACGAAAATATTTTAACACAAAAAAAAAAAAAAACTAAAAAGTTTTCAATTAATATCATGTAATACTAAATCATATTCAAGCTTTGGATGTTTTTTAAATGGACATGATACCAAGTATTTTCAATTTCATAGTTAAAATGAAACAAAATCAAAAGAAACATTGAAAATACAAGCAAACAATAAAGAGAGGATGGCATGGAATGAACAATGCAAATATAAGAAATTTGTTTACCTGTCCACCAGTGTCTTGTCTAACATTCCTAAAACATTTTCTTGCCCAAGATAACCATGAAGAAGTAATCACAAAATTAAAAACCATAGGAATCCCTACTAGAAACATTTCCAAATTTGACGACTCAGGTGCCTGAAGGATCTCCAACAACAAATGAATCATATCCAAGACACGCTCTGCATTATCTCCCCATCCTTTTTCCAATCCCATTTCCTGTAACTTGCCCACACCAGAGTCAAGTAACAAACAAGAAAAGGCATTGACATTTTTTTATATCTTTTATATCTATAAAACTTGAAACTGATTTGTTTCAAGAACATATTAATTCATATCTAAAGCCTTTCTCTCATGAGAAGGTGTCAATCTTGAAATAGGACATAAGAAAAATCGACCTTAATGAGGTCCTCAAACAATTCCTACAATATCAATATTTTTTTTATTGTGATATCTTAGGTAGAAAAAATAACATATCTACAAAAGAAAAATCCATATATTACTTGTGTTCAAACTTTATATATGGTGTCTTTGTAGGCATATTTTTAGGATGTTCTTCTGCCTTTACCAAATCAGACTGTAGCTTGGTTAAACTCTATATCCTTTCATTCGATTTCTGCAAGATAAATGTCACACATTAATCTTTTCCATTTCTCAACATGATAGAAATAATAAATTGAAAGTCGCATAAAACCAAGAGCAAACCCATTTTCTAACCAAAAAATACAAACAAATAGTTTCTCTAATAAAACTTCACACTTGGTAAAATATAATCTTTTTTAGGGATCTACATTGGCATACAAATAAAAGAAGAAATGCAATTTAAGATGGATGGAGAATGACATGGTACTGACTCTCTCTAGGCAAATTTATACTAACCACTACAGACTATAAAACCTCCTTCAATATACATTGTAGAATAATAAATTGTGTTGCATATCATGTCAGAATGGGCAATACAAATTCCTTTTGTATGTATCTTCTATCTTGCTAAGGAGCTATGGTAGTTAAAATAGAGTTTTATGTATCCCTATCAATTGTAACAATGAAAGGAATACATGAGATCATGTTGATGTGTTTTTAAGGCATTATTAAGAAAATGCACACAAAGGGCTCCAAAACATCTGCATGTATCTACTCAAAATCAAGAACTCATTGCTATGATAAATAGGGTGGAGTCTGTGATACACATCACAACACTGGGTAATCTAGTCTCCTCTATGGAATCCCACAAAACCTAAACATAGAAAGATATGCCATATACCTTTGTTGTACAATGACCTAGCTTCAAGAAGTATAGTGTCACACCTCAAATTATATGTGCAATTTGAGAGAGTCTTTCCAACAGTAAAATCATGAAGATGTGCATTCTTCTAAACTCAATATTTAATCTATATGGAGTAGTTCTTATCTCAGCCTAGGAGGTGGTGCTACAAATTTGATTGGTCATTCCTGTTGAGGAATAATTCAAAGGTTAATTTAGCATATAAAACAAAAGCAAAACAAAAAGGTCCCATCATTAAATCCCAACGTGAGAAGCTTCTAGAAACTAAATAAGGATGGTTGATGAGGTGCAGAGCATGTTGTTTTCACATAGAATTAGTATGAGAGGAAGATATGTTGGTGTCAGTGATTCAATCTTGTGGCTTGTTGCCAATAATATGAATGTCCATGTTATTACACCTAGCCATCCCAACATTCATTATCACTATTTTTTCGTAAGTATATATGTTATTGTTGTGAAATGTGAACCAAACTTGAGTAATGATCAGGAAATAGCTCTTAAATGCCTTCTAATAATGAGAAATAGCAAATTGGGCATGAAAATCTAATTCTAGATTTAGTAGCAAGTGTTTTTCAAGGCATTGTCAAATTTTCAAAGGATGTTTTGGACCTAATTGATGCTATAGATGTAATTGGTCAAGACGAAGGTATGAAGTGTGGGCATGTGACTGAAAAGGAGGAAAAGTATAAGCAAAGTCATGTCGTTTCTTTTTGAACAGGCACCCTAAAACATACAAATTTGCAAGGAATAGAGGTTAATTCTGAGTTTCTTATGAGTGAATATGAAAAGGGAATTTTTGGTTCAGAACTATTAATAATCATGAATTGAATCCAGAACTAATGGTTTAAAAACCTATATTTCAGTGTAAAACTTAAATAAAGGTTTGCAGCTCAAGAGATTTGATTCTTTCTTGGTAGATAAAAAGTTAATATGGATCTATGTTGGTATTATGTCAGTTTACGCATGTGAATGTCTCCTTCAAAAAAATTTGACACTAAGAATATTAAGATGTTTGTTGTTTTTTAATCAAAAACTTCACAATCTTATGTTTGGTTATGAATCATCAAAAGCTTCAGTTATGCCCCAAGATGAAGGCTCTAGTGTAGGTGAAGGGGGCTCTTCTCGTGACATAAATATAATGAAAAAAAAGGTCTTTAAATTAATAATAATAACATAAATCTATAACCAAGGAAGATGTAGAGGATGTAACTTGGTTGTATCATGTGGCTAATGGCATTTCTTCCAATGCCACCCATTCTTCTTTAGGCTTATTATATTAAGATGTTTAGAAAATTAATAATTGTTGACCCCATATTTGTACCCCCAAGTGACCCCAAACTAAGGACCCTGATACTTGACGGAGAGGTGTCCAAGATGGGGAAGATGGTGCAAATTATAGGAAAACTTAAATAAGGACAAAAGGCCTCATTATGATGTGATGGATGATGATGTGTGGGGATCATCGAATTTACCTAGGAAGGGTGTTGAATCATCTAACCATTTTAGAATCACCATTTTGGGATTTTATTTATTTATTTTGGAAACATTTCTAGCATATGAAAATGGTTTGGCATGTGATGGATTTGTTTCCAAGAATATGAAATGAATATTTTGTCAAAAAATGCTAGTAAGAATGTATAAAAACAAAGCCACATGGTAAAATGAAGGGCTATGATGAAAATAGGATGGGTGAGGAGCTCACAACCACATGAAGTGAACCTAAACTCTATAAAACCAAAACCTCCACAACATGAGTTCCCACTTGCATTTGGGAACTCTAAGAGGTTGAAACCTAAGAGTACTAAGAGTAATAGGTGATTGGAGAGCATTAGCACAACCACAGAGACAACATAGAAACATTTGAAGAACAAATTTGGCACAACAACACTCTCATTTCATGAGTTTGGAGTGCATCATCATAGAAATCGTCCCTTATATGATTATGATTATTATTTATGAACCTATGATGTAATTTCCCAGTGTTAATTTTGACATATCTAAAATGAAAAACTAAAATTATAATTTGAAAAAGAGAAAGTTGTTTATGAAGAACAAATTTGGCACAAAAACACTCTCATTTCGTGAGTTTGGAGTGCATCATCATAGAAATCTTCCCTTTTCAGGAAGAAAATCTTCCCTTGTATGATTATGATTATTATTTATGAACCTATGATGTAGTTTCCCAGTGTTAATTTTGACATATCTAAAATGAAAAACTAAATTATAATTTTAAAAAGAGAAAATTGTTTATATAGCGACTCTATATTTATGTTAACAGTTTTAAAATTTATTATTCAGAAACCATAAATATTAAATTAGAATTTTGTTTATGTATTATTCTATGGTTGTTTACCCAAATATCAAGACCTAATTTCGAAAACAATGAATAGGATGATAATATATCATAATTGATTATGGTTTTGGTTTCCTCTTGATAGTGGGGGCAACATTCACTTTCTTTATAAGACCAAAAAATTCTCTTGAAGTTTCATCATTTGTTGGACTTAGAAATACTTCTTGCTCCTCCTGATTCAAATGCATAAGAGAAAAATCTGCTTTCAGTAAAATCAAACATGGAATTTGAATCGTGAAATTACAGTTTCAAAGCAATAAATTCACTAGATTGGAGAGGAGGAAGATTTGTGAAAGTTCAGTCTTACATTTACCAATTATTGAGACAGAAAAGCTTAGGATGTTGTTCATACATTGGGGCATGAGAAGTTACTAAATCACTTGCTAACGCATGAGCTTTTCTTCCAATTCTTCATCATATGATGACTCATGAACATAATCCTCCTCTATAGTTGGTTTGATAGGTTGTGCTTCCATGTTAGAGTCATCATCACCATGTTCAGACTTCTGAGAAACAAGGCTATGGTAGTCTAGCTTATCATCACATTCAACAATGTCATCTTCATCATCATCAAAAGCAACATCATCTTCCTCACCATGGAGTGTTGGCTTCCTAGCCACCTTTTGTCTCTAACCATATCCAAGCCTTTGCAAACTATCACTAGTTTCTACAACATCTTGTTCTTCAAGCCATTTCCAATGAATTTTATCTCGTTTCCATTTATCTACTCATTTCTCTTCTTCAACAGTTGCCACAAAATCCTTTAAGTCTTCATTTTCATCTTCCTCAGAGTTATCATCCTCATCATGCCTCACTAGAATATCCCCATCTTCATCTTCAGCTTCATCGTTAACAAATTCCTTTACAAAAACACCTTTACTATATACAAATGTTTCAACTGGCTTGCTTGAGGAAGGATCAACATTTCCCTTGTTTTCATCTTCTCAAACAATCTGTTAAGTAAAAAAATATAAATCAAGTTACATTATCCCCAAAACAAAATGTGCCTAAAAAGTTTTCAACATGATTTTCAAAATTCCATGACAGGAATAAAGGCATAAAGGTCAAATTTGCTCCTTTCACTATAAAAAAAGCATACACAAGCATGCTTGTGACAATTGCATCTCTTATTAGGAACAATTTTGAAATATATTGATCACTTGAGTTTTATATTCTTTAAAATTCCATGACATGTATAAAAGGAGAAGTCAAATATGCTCCCATTTACTGTTAGAGAAAAGCATATAGAAGCATGTTTCTGACAAGTTACTTTTATTGAGGATTGTTAACTTTCAGAGTGTACTCCAAAAGTATGTATACCATGTTTGGGGGTACTTCATTAGATTTGGGGTGCATGGTGTGGGGTTGATCCTTGGTGTTGCATGATGGCATACTGGAATTTTTGAGTTTTAGGCCTTGTATGAATGCTTGTATGACATTCTTCCTTTGAGTGTAGGAGACCTATGGAGCTTGTTCACTTCATGTAAGCAGAACATGAAGGGAGATTACTTTCCTTGGAGGACACCTTGCATTGGAGGACTGTTAGGCATTCCAAAGGAGAGCATTGAGCCTTAAAAATCTTGGGGTTGCATGGTTGCTTGCATGGAGGCTTATGTTGAAAATGTAATTAGTATTGGTCTTCATAATATAAAAATAATTATTTATGTATTTATTATGATTTTATTTTTTATCATGCACGTTATTCATGCTCGATAAGAGACATAGAAATTTGTATTCAAGAAATGTCCTATTTGGACATTTGTAAAAGAAAGAAATCATTTTTCTTGTTGAAGTCTTAAGTATACAAGAAATTGACCAAGACAGTCTTCAAGTTGGCCTCAATGACAGTTGCTCAACCTCCAGTCAGGTATATATGTGAAGATGGTTCGACCTCCTTGAGATTTGATTCATCCATCAAATACAATGATTAAAAACTAGTAAAAGGAATTGAAAATTAAAAGAAGAACAGAGCAAGAAACTACAAATATACTCGAAAAGGTTGGGTGAATTATATTTGAAGAAAAGCTCGCATTTTTCTATGTATAATATCATGTAATGTTCCAAAGTTAAATAAACAGTGATATGCAAAGCAAAAACAATTTACAGCACATAAATTTTAAACAATTAGCAAATGCTCATAAAAACTCCAGAAGTAATAACCAGTCAAGCCATTTTATTAATCAATGGAAAAAGTACAATAGTATGGAGGAATGCACCTAGGCTTGCCTCAATGGCAAGCGTGACAGAACCCAGGCAATAATACAATGATCTCAAATGCTGGAAATCACTACTCCTCTAATGCTCTGCGCTACCTAGAAAACTACATTGTTGGCTGAAAAGGGAGTACAAGAAACTCCACCTCTGATGCTCAAAAAATGCTACAAATTTAACCTCGAGCTCCTTGACCAAAACCCATGAAAACCCTGAAAGGTTTTGGCCTATCTCTGAGCAAAAGTTGAACCCACAAAATGGTGTGAATTCCCCAGCTAACTAGCAATTTTCCCTATTATAAGAATTAGGATTTCAGGCCCGAATAACATCCAAAAAATTCTGAAAATTTAACCACATACTCCTCTCAAAAAACCCATAAAAACCCAAGAAAGAATTTGGCTTATTTAGAATTTTGAAATTCGACCCCCTTGGAGCCTAGCTTCAGCTACAACTACAAAACTCAGCCTGTTGGAATCTACCTGTAAATCCTCCCTGAAATGAACGCAAAGTGCTGGGTTGACCTCTGTTATCAATCCCCTAACTTCCCAGATGGGTTTCCGGCCTATGGCACTTGCTCCTTAGCTCCACAAAATTGTTGGACTGGTTCTCTGCACTATCCCCAAGCCCATTAATTTGAACTGCTAGGATGCTACAAATACTAGCTCCAAAACTCACAAAAAAAGCTGGCCCTTTGCTTCTCTCCAATCCTCTAATTGTCTCGACAAATGCTTGATCACTGATAGATCTGAACTCCCCCTTGTATATTCTCTAGCTAGCCAGAAATACGTACTCCTTGTTGTGGCTGAATGGTAGTGCTGTAATGCACTCCCGGAACTCCTAAAATACTTATGGAACTACCTCTCTAGGGTGGGCACGCATGGTCCCCCGAAGTAGGGGTTGAATCTCTCGATTGAGAGATTTGTGGCTAAACAACTAGTTAACTCAACTAAATAGCAGAGTGAACAAGTTATGTAATTTTGATTGCAAGGTGTAAGAATGAATCCAAATGAGAGTTCCCTCCCCTTATATTTGTGGGTCTTCCTTGCCTCATGTGGGCCCCCCTATCTAGCACTTTGAATTCCCTCCAAGCCATTCGAATGGCCTAGTTAGAATTCCCACGTAGGTGGCCCCCTCCTTCCACTAGCAACCAAATTAAGTCGAATTTACTCCTAAGTCCCTAAGTCGAAAATGTTGGGTTCTTTCCCTTAGCCAAAATTGTGTAAAAATGTGTGGAAACACCCTGTTACAAATGTGTTTGAGAAGGGACATGAAAATCCTCCCCTCTAAATGTTGTTTGCCCTCAAACAATCTCAAAACTAGGTACTCCAAAATGTGCTCACCCTCCTAGGTGGCACACTCATCTGACAAGCTCCTCCAATGCACCAAAAATCGCTTTTCCTAAAGCAATGCCTGAGTAATAATTCTCTCTAACTGTCACTCCCCACTGTCACTACAAAATTTTCCTGAGTCCTAGATGTGCCACTAGATCATGCCTGGTCTATGCACTCTCCTGGTATGAAAGAATCTTTCAATACCAGGATCCTAGGAAATCCTGTCCAACATGAAGCTCACCTCACTCCAATCCAACATGAAGCTCCATCAATGACTCACTAAAGCCCAATGGAAGATTTTTATGATCTCCCCTTACAGTAGCCAACACATCCCTAAAGGTTATTGAGCTGTGAAGAGTTGTGATGGCCCAGTTCCCTGCTAGTCCTAGAGTGGTTCCACTATTCTTAAGCTACGCTACTCTGACTATGTCATACTCTCCATCGTGTATATTCAGTACCCTCTTCTCTTGGAACTTGATGGTGGAATACTGAAAGAGGCGAGATACATCCTGTCTGGGAATCTCCATGGAACCAAGGCCTACCCATCCAAATCTAACTCTGAACCTGTGCAGCAACAAAGAATATTTGCCTCCCCATATGATGAAACCCTGTATGAACCCCCATGTGTCATCCCAAGGGCGAACTATATCACTCTCTACAATGACTCCGCTCATCACGAGTGATCTATTGATCAACTAAATCCTTGCATCCCATCACCAGACCTTCTATGGCATAGCCTGTCAACCGATGGAATCCCTCTGGCCCTCGTCTCTAGTCCCTGCATGTGATCACTATATAGGCTCCATATATCGTGGGCCAATCTGATGCATGTTAATCTGCCTTGTGTCTGCCAATGTGTAATGCCAATGATCACTAGAAGCCACGTGTGCCAAAGAGATACCCCCTAAATGCAACCAAAAGATGGGTATTCGATACTCGTAATCGACTTAGGGTATGTGGATCCCTCCTATCTTGGCCAACCATCTCCCCTGGTTGCCATCTGCCCTCTTGATAATGTGCCAATATAAGGTTTGGAGCCCAGACACATACTGGGAAACTACCTCAGTCGTACCCACTATCCTCTACTCATGCTTGGTCCCGACATGCCCAAGCAAAGACTGACAAATGTCTCCCTCAGGACTAGCTCCCTAGACATAAGCTGGTGATGAATGATATGCCACCCCTACAAATGATCACCTCATCCCCCAAGTTGTGGTATTCAACTGACACAACAAACTAATGCTACTACTAAAAAGTCTCCCCCTTAGTGCATTGAGTGTCACCCAAATATCTCGGGTGAGCTCCTCGTCCCTCGATGCTCATGCCATGAGTGAAAAAAGTCAAGAGAAAAATTGACTGCACATGGGAGGGATCTAGAATAGGTTCAAGCATGTGAGTCCCCATGGATATCATCAAGTATCGCTCATCTGTGTCCCTGTTGATCCTGAGTGAACTACGCCCAAAGGTATGCCCAGTGTTTCTGTCCAAGGGTGTCCTTGGAGGCAACACTCCAAGACCTTGTTGTGCAATACTATACACCCATGCATACCATCGATCATCCCAGTACTCCTGGACATTCCATTGTACATCACGGCTTACCCTTGTACACCATTGCATACCCTCGGCTATGGCTATGCCATCTTGTATCATCCTATGTCACGCATGTGTCACGATACCTGTCACCCCCCACATGTACTCAATGCAATGTGAGGCATTCCCACTCCATAGCATAGTCCAATATACTACGACACACCCCATGCATCTCCATGCCCATCTGTAGACCACTGCTCCACGCTAGATGCTCCTACCCATCCCTGAGTGAGATGGCCTAAAGCTGTGTCCATATGCATCGACCTGCATCAAACCCAAATCATCACCTCCACTGTCACATCATCATGCTCTCCAATGAGGGGATCTCCCCTCCAACTCCTCCCTAAGGGACACAAGAAGTGAATCTCCCCATGTGCTAACAACGATGCCACCACTGCTCTGCTCCTCTGTGTCTCACACAAATGTGAAGAATCCCCAGGTCCATACAAGGCACTGTCTGGTGACCTACCAATGCCACCTCCTCTAACAAACTCCCGCCAGAGTATGTTGATCATCCTAAGACCCCATGTACAATTTTCATACCAATACAATCCAAGGAGTTTGCCCAAGAACTGGTTGGCCACAAGTGCTAACTGAAACTCTCCTAGCGAAGGTGCACGCTTGACTGCTAGGTCAATTATACCCTCTAGGTTGTGGTCAACTGGTATACCTAGGAAATGATAGGTGGTCCCTCCCGGATCCCAATGCCAATTGGGGCTTCCAGCATCCCCAGTGCCTCATTTTTTAGATGTATATACATACCCTTGTACCATGGAAAATAAGACATCAACATATGTCAACAACATAAATCATCTGAGCAAGAGAAGCAAAGGAAGAAAGTTCATGCACTCTACACTCTCTATGGAAGCATGTGCGTGAATATAAGAGACATTATAATGAAGTTAATGGTGAAAGATAGAAGCATGTCATAAAGAATATTGTGACTACTACAAGAAAATGTTGCAGACCCTCAAAAATCTAAGTTAGTTGGGAGAGGAAGATATGTTTAGTTTCTTTGTCTCAGGTGCTGAATGGGTGAGTTTGTAGGTCTACTAGAGGAGTCTTTGTGGTCTTGGCGATATGGCTATGTGGAAATCTCCATGTACAGGGTTGAAAAAGCCTGAGCTATGAAGAAGGGCTGAGACCCTAATTTTAGTGGACAGTAATACTGTGTAGGTTGTGATGAAGGCTGGAATAAGGTCTACACTTCCTCAAGTAAATTTGCACAAAATAGAGATCTAAAAGAAGAGGTTTACACTTTTTTGTAGAGGTTGTTAGGGTCAAGTTTAGGACACACCTATAGCTGGTACAGGAGCCCTATAAGGGGCAAAAAATAACAACGAAAGTGCAAATAAAAGTTACCTTATGACAATTAAGCAGACATCTAAGATAAGATATGTTGACTTGGTTCTCGTGTTGATTGATTGCTAGGAGATGGAGGTGTGTACAAAGGTTTTGGACAGAGGTTTGATGCCCTATTTTAGCATTGGTTTAGTACATAGACAATCTCCAAGATTCTTCCCTAGTCTATCCAAAAATAGAGAAACTCGTCTTGATTTCTGAGAAGGTTGTGAAGAGATGTGATCCTAAGAAAGGTGACAAAAGGATTGTTTTGTCACTGTATTGAAGACCACAAAATATTAGTATTGTGCTAGCTGCTTCAGGAGTCTAGAATAAGGCTGAAGTATGTCTTTTGGTATGAATTGAGGCATGATCTAGAGTAGACATATATGGTTATCATTAAGTACTGAAAATGATGTAATGGGTTTGTTTATAGGTGATGAACAACAATGTGTTGGATTCCCTAGTTTAGTCATCTAAGTAGAGTTAGAGGACTGATAAGAGGGTATATTTTTCAAGCCCTAGAACAGTTAAGGTTTGACTATAATTGGGTAGATCCAGAAGCCGTAAGAAGCAGTCTTTCAGTGAAGGATGTTTAGAGGTCTAGCTATGCAAACCATAGATGCAACATTCTGGAACAATTAGATTGTTGACAAGATGGGCAGATTTGTAAACCCTATGGAGAGTGATAAGAGCGATTGATTTGTCACAAAGTTAGGGAAGTTTCAGTAGCTCTAGGAACAGGTTTCTAAAGTGACAAAAGAAGTCAAATATTCTCCCATTTACTGTTAGAGAAAATCATATAGAAGCATGTTTCTAACAAGTTACTTTTATAGAGGATTGTTAACTTTTAGAGTTTACTTGAAAAATGTTTTGCCATGTTTGGGGGTACTTCATTAGATTTGGGTTGTATGGCATGTGGTTGATCCTTGGTGTTGCATGATGGCATACTGGACTTTTTGAGTTCTAGACCTTGTATGGATGCGTGTATGACATTCTTCCTTGGAGTGTAGGAGACCTATGGAGCTTGGTCACTTCATGTAATTAGCACATGAAGGGAGATTTCTTTCTTTGGAGGACACCCAACATTGGAGGATTATTGGGCATTCTAAAGGAGAGCATTGAGCATATTAGGTTCCTATACCAATAGGAGTCATAATTTTGAATGAATAAGGTTAAGGTTTGTAATATTGTACATACCTTTTCTTTCTGCAAATGTTTTCCATATTAAAAAATAAAAAAATGTAAAGAGGGTATGTCCTAAAAGAAATATCGAAGGACAAAAAGAATAAGAGAAGGTAAAAAAATGAGAAAATATGAACCCAAAAAACAAAAAGAGACCATGAAAGTGCGCAAGTCTAAATGCCACTGCTATTTATTTTTATGCATAATAATCATTGTGTGCAGCTTATTATTCCTGCCACAATCCATGGTAATCAAATTATTTAATCTTGATTATATCATGCTTTGAATTTTATGTTTATAGTTAGAAAATAAAATCTGACCAAACAGTTTAATCTTGGCAGATTAGTAGATAGGTAGAGAAATAAAAGGAGCTCATAAGCTTAATCTGAGCCCTTGGAAGACATAAGGTTAGAATTAGATAGTTTATTTTATAAAAGAAAAGGTAGGATAAGGGTTTTCTAGCCTAAATGAACCCAAATAAATGAAGAAAAAACACATGCATGTTGGCATTATGACACAGGTTTGGTACTATGGCACAGGTATTGTCCTTGATGGCAACTCACTCGGCAAATCACTCAAATGACAGTTCAGGATCACAGGCTCCCAGAATAAAGGAAAAGGAGGTATACGCAGGTTCCCATTGACCAAGCCACATACCCATGCAGATTCACAGACCAAAAGGTGCATATGTGTATACACGCACTTTCATGTGCAAAAAAGTGCATACAGTTTGGAAAACTTGGTTTTTGGTCCTTGGTATTTGGACCTACGGTTTTGGACCATGGTTCTCGTCCAAAGTGTTGAACCCAGGTATTTGGACCCAGGTATTGGTTCTAAGTGGTTTTGGACCATGGTATTGAGTAAGGCCTAAGACTATAAAAGGAGGAGGAGATCATTAGGCAAAGGCACTCAAGGGTTTAATATCTTATGAAGAGAAAGATCTAGAATACTGGTCATTGAGTTATGGTGCATAGCTGGATATGGATCAAGGAGGAACCTGAGCACTAGAAGAAGGATGAGTTCTATTGATGGGTCAAGATCTTCAAGCTTGAAGAGAAGTGTCTTTGTGTGATTTTGATCTGTTATATTTGGCACATGACTTGATCTATAAATCTGATGATCTGGGTATAATTGATGTCTGAATAGTTGAAAAGGGTAAATTATCTTTTACAGATCTATACGCAGGTTCAGCATAGCAAAGGAGCATATACACAATGGTTCGGTAATTCAGAACTGCGTATACACAGGTCTACCTTAATATAACAACATATGCACACAGGTTCTGCATATTGAAGTAGTGTACGTCTCATAAAATATGTTTTAGCTACTTTTGTTTATTGCTGCAGTGTTTTGGGTTCAAGATTGGTTTCTGGTTACTATTACTATATTCTAGTTACAACATTTAGAGAAGTGAGTGTTTGATTCTATTTTGGTTGGTGCAAGGGAGATTGGTTGATGCGGGTATATTTGATGGTTGATTAATGTCATTGATGGATCTAGTCTGAAAATTTATGAAACGTGGTCCTAGGAAGAAAAGAGAAGGTTGTAGCCTTTTGTAGGTGAGCACCTACGTACTAGTACATCAGCTAGTATAAGAGCTAAGGAGGTTGTAGCTCCCTTCCAGGAGAAGCTGGAGAATGAGAGAAGGTTGTAGCCTTCTCCAAGTAGAAGCCTACGTACTGGTATAAGACTACACCAGTATAGAAATATTGTAAAAAAAGTTTCTTATTAAAAGAAGATAGAGACGAATTGTAGCAAGTGGTTTTCACCCACATTGGGTTTCCACCTCATATCTTGTGTTCATGTGTGTGATTTTCCATACTGTTTACTACACTTGGTTACTATTTTATACATAGATTAAGATCAGCTAACTAAATTAGAAGTCTGCAAGATATACGTGGTTTTCTCTAAACATAGTTGCATCGCAAGTTTAATTAACAGAAGTAGCATATATCAATTAGTTCATGGAAATGAAAAATTGGTGAACTACTAATACTAATTCCCCCCCCCCCCCCCCCCCCCTCTCAATATTATTTCCAACAATGCATCATGCTTAGACACATATTTCAATATGTATGATCAATTATGGAAGAAAAAACAAGGTTTGCAAGTTAACCTGATTAACTCCCCCACATTCATTTTTCCCCTTACTTACTAATTTCCTATCCACAAGTATGTTCTAGTACTTTAAATCCTTCAAGTCAAAGAGGCTCAGAGCATTTCTCTAACTTTTGGTGTGACCAGACCCTCATCTTTATGTCTTATGGACATCAAGTGTTAGAATCCCCTTCACAAAAGTCATCCCCCTTCACTACCCTAATAAACCCCCTTTTCCTAAGTTTAAACTTCATTTTCCCAGGAAAAGTAAAGAAACTCCATATTAAATCTCTTTTCATTTGAAAAATCCATAAAAAATATTTTATCCTAAGTATAAAGCGTATGCATAAACATTACCTTTTTACTTAGGGGTATATCCACTCCGCTCATCACATTTCATATTAATTTTTGATATAATTATGATTAATCCCGATACCTTTTCCCGTATATTAATTAAATCCCCTATATAAATATCCAAACCCTTAGTTTAATTATAAACTAGAGTTGACCCCCTAATTCACACCCCCGACAAAATTTGCTTAACATACCAGTTTTCGGTAATGTTGGGTTAATCCCATCATTAAACGTTCCCCGATCAATTAATCCCCTCATTAACTCTAAATAAATCCCAAACCACCAAGGATTAAAGCCCTGGCCCCCCTCGACACCTCAGTTCATTTAACTAGTGCACCTTCTTCACCTGACCACCATCCAATCATCATCGCCCACATCTAATGGTCCATATCCATATTGGATCCACTCGACGCTCAACCTTTACCCATCTGATAAAGCGATTTTGCCTCAAACCCCATATGCTACGTGGCAAGTGCGGAGGTAGATTAGGTAACCCCTCTGAAATACCACTTCCTCCATAAAAGTGGTGCGATGGCCTGAGAAACCACCTCCTTGCTCAACCCGATAAACCACCTACTATTCATTCATAAAATTGCCCACAAAAAAGTGACCATTGCTTAATAAAAAGGCTGAGAAGCCCTTTTCTGTCTTTTTTTGCTCGAGCTCTTTGAAAACCTATGCAAATTAGTGCGACACCTGCAAACCTGAAAATTACTTATTAACCCCATTTCAACCCTCAAAGAAGCTATGGAGACCACCTTCAAAGCTCTCAGAGCCCTTTCAACCTTCCACCGTCGTCCAGAACACCAATTTGAAGTCAATTCACCTAAAATCCAAGTATTTGTGAACGAATTACCAGACACCCTTTCAAAATTTGAAAACGTTCACTCTTAAAGTGCTTTAATTAAGTAAAATTAATTGAAAAATACTTTCAAGTTAACACCACATACCCAAGCCCTTATCCAAGTTTCCAAATTGGCTTCTAACCCTCTATACAACCATACATTGCCAAATTCAAATCGCAAGAACTGAATTATGGCTGCCCTTGTCGCCATGGATGTCAGACCTATCACAACTCCCCATTTGGACCTAGACCACCTCCCCCTAGTGGACAAGGATTTTCAAATTAGAGATACAAGTGCATATGAGGTCCTGCTCAAAATTCATTATTTGAGTGGGGACAGATATATGAACCATTCTGATGACATTGGTCTTTGGGAATCCAATTTTCCCAAATATCAATTTCCCCAAGTACATGTTTTTCCTAAAATTGTCCATATGTGCCATGCTTGCTACATTCCCAGCCAGAGAGCTATAACGTCCCCTGAGCAAAAAGTCTTGTTTACCATCATAGCTAAATCAATCAATGAGATGTTACAATTCCAACCAGGTCCAAACCTAACCCCACTCTTGATTGGAGATTTGTTAGACTAGTACCCCAAGTTGAGTCCATCAAAATTGGCCCAATTGTTCCAAACTTTCATTGTAGAAGAGCAACACACTCCCAAAGATGCCCCTCCATATGTTTCTGCCATTTTCTTTAAAAGAGGCAAGCATATTGTGACTATGATATCATGTGTTTTGGGCTATACCACTGATGAATTTTTTGACAAGCTCATCCCGGTCTTCATGTCCATTTTCAGCCCAGAAAAACCTCCTGCTACTATATACAGTTATGCACTGTTCATAGCTAATAGGATGCATAAATAGTTTACCAGAATGCACAATGAGAGGGTATTCAAATACTCATATGTATTATACCATATGTTTCTGTATTATCAGTCAAACAAATTTCCCTTCACCCTCTAGAAGCTTGAAACTAGGGGCCAGCCTAGGTCTGCCATATTTTGGAGACCATTATTCCACAAGTATTCCTCACCATACACCTATATAGACTTCATTAACTCTTTTTTCCATCCAGTCATGACTATGCTGACAGGAAGTCCTCCACCTAGAATAAGCCAAGATATCAAAAGATTCCTTCAGTTTTCCAAGCAAAGTAAAGTGGGAGATTGGTACCTTTACCAAAACCACACAGAAATAAGAATATATGGATGCCAGCTTGCCCCAAATACCTCCCCATGAGGTTATTTTATCTAGAGTATTATAGGCAAATAATGAATTTTGATGAAGTAAATTTTGTCTCAGCCAAGAAAAGAACACATTTCAAAGTCAACCAGTTAGGACCTTTCATTTGTAACTCTAGAGAAGTAGGGTAGGAATCAGATCTGATTCTACAACAAATGAAGTTTCAAAATAGTTTTATGTGGAGATATGACCCTCAAGGGTTTATGACTAGACTTATACAAAAGGTCAAATTGGCGCCTTACATTCATCACCCCATACCAGAGATAAAAAGATATGCCAATCAATATGAGTGGTTGGAAAACACTCTTGTAGACAAGGATAGTACAGAGGTAGATGTTGAAAATACCTTGATTGATCTAGAGATACAACTTGATGAAAGATCATTCCTGCAGGTACCACAGTAAGAAGAAACCATGAGTACCCTTGTTGTTTTAGAGACCCCTCAAAATGAGGAAAAGAATCCTAAGAGGAACATAGAGGGAGCCTCTAGTTCAGGCATGGACACATCCAATGTGTAGTATGAAGGTAGCCAGAGAAAAAGGCCAAGGCTCAATCCTATTTAAAAATAGGAAGACATAGAAGGCTTACCAGAAATAACCAATACTGAGTTGTACAGTTCCATTTGGAGAAACACATGAGGCATCTACCTCACACATTCAAATGTTAGAAAGGCCACTTAGTGTAGAAGTCTCCTCATTCAGTAGGTCTGCTGATAAAGAGAAGGATATTAAGGACATGTTTAAAGAAATCAAAATGAGAAATGAAAAGATCAAGGCATAATCTTATGCACAGTATTTAAAGATTACACCTACCAATCAAACCAGGTTTATTTCAGCTTTTGACATCAAGGAAGGAAAGATGCAAATGTATTTCATAAAGCCAACTATGAAACCACCAAGGACATTAGTATATTACAAGAAAATTGATTGAGGTATTGGCAAGGGATATTCATCCCATAGACCAAATTGAATTTCACAAATAGACTGGAGAAATGATTTACTTCACCCTTACAGGTAAAGACATAGCTACCCATCAGTTGCGGAACTCATTGAACAATATCTCAGCGCAATATCAGTTAGAGAAGGCCTCCTCACAGGCCAAGGATACCGGAATCTATTCTTTGGAAGACTTAGTGATTGAATTGGGACATGATCCCAAAGACATCGAAGCCACTGAGAAACTAATTAAGAAAAAAAATGATGAGATTGTAGCACTTAAAAAACAATTGAAGATACCTTAGTTGTAGCATCCCTAGACATAGGAAGTTTTGGAAAACCAAACGAGGCATGAAGAGTTGATGGACTTAGTCCTCAATCTCAATGATCAGTTAAGGGAAACAGAGAAGGAATTGGACACTTTAATTCTATTGAAGCAAAGTGATATTGCCACCACATCTGTAAATGTCATCCCAACAATCTCAACAGTTGTTCCTTCTACATTGGCAGCCTCATTGGCTCCCACGGCTGCTATGGCCATAGCAGAATAGGTTTCATCGCAGTCTACATCAGCAGCAGGTACATCAAGTGAAGAAGCAACAAAGTTAGTCAAAGCTATGGAAGAGATGTCCATACAGGAAACAGGGATGAACAAGCTGAAAGAAAAGGTGGCAAGCTTGGAAGCAGATCACAAGCTTGCCAAAATCATGCACAAAGAAGAAGTGCATAAAGCTGCCAGAATGAATGAGAAATTAAAGGCCATGGAGAAGGACCTGACACTAAAAGATCCTCTTGGAAAAGCTAAGAAACTATTATGGGTGAATATCATTGACTCTATCAATGATATTTGGCCATCTATTTAGGTGAATTTTGAGCAGATAGATTTAATAAAGGTGGCTACAGAAGGCATCCAAAAGGTAAAAGAAGAATTAGGAGAGATGCCCCAAGATGCCACCAGAATCATCCAATTCCTTAATAGTAAAAACAACTATGAGCTTCAGGAATTGGATATAGAGGTAAAACATAAACAATTTTGGAGGTAAGAAATGTCCTCTCCAAGAGAAACTTAATGCTAAACTTGGAGGACAAGTGTCAAAATATGCAGGTAGCCATTGATAGATTTATGGCTAAGTTTCAAATTTTGAGAGAGAAAGGGTTACCTAGTCCCTTATTAATAAATGACAAGCTCATGACACAGCAGGATTATAATGACAAAATCAGAAAGCTAGCAAAATAAGAGGTCAGTACATCATCGGTCAAGGCATTGCCAACAGGCAAAGTACTTTATCAGACATTTGAAAACTTGTTTTACCTCCAGCATGAGGTAAAACACTTGTTTGTCAATAAGCCTACTTTTTCTAAGTACACCTACGTAGATGAAATATACAAGAGGATGCTTAAGATCCAATTACCTGATGCTGAAACATGGGAGAAATTGATTGATTTACTGTGAGAAATATGCAGTAAAAAGTTTAAAGTATAGTCAAAGTAAAACAGCCAGCTAAAAAAATGAAGACAAATCAGCAAGGTCAAAGAGTATCATTGTCAAAGTGCATCAGATGAAAGCCAAAAGCAGATGAAACTTCTAGCGTAAAAGATCAAACAACAAAGCAGCATAAAGGGCTAAAATCAACCCATAAAGGCCAGTAGTACCAAAATAAAAGGGACAGTAGAAAAGCAGTTCAATAGTTGTCTCTATCTTCTTGCAAGAATATATTTTTATTTCCTAGATTAAATCTAAATTTAGTTTGATATATTTTGTAATAATTTTTGTATAAATAATTCACAATTCAAAGTATATAGGTGGATTCCTAGACATTTCTATAGAATTTTGATCAAAAATATTGTAAAGCTATTGTATCATTAACTGAGTCAGCAAGTTGGATTGATGAATAAAGACAAGATATTTCACAAGATTCATGTGTTGAGCAAAGTGCAGACAAGAATTTTCATATGTTATCATTATCTTTCTTAAAAATTTTCCACAAATTTAATGTATTTCTGAATCTAAATGTTATAACTGGAACAATATCTCAAAATTTCTTTAATTACACTTTGTTTTAATAGCTATGCATATAAATGTTTTCAATTGATATCTAAGTTAAGGAATTATTAATTGCTCCTTAGTTTAGGTTGTTTCTTGCTAATCCAAATCAAAGGATTCTTAGTTTCCCTTTGCTTTCTATTACCCTCTATTCCTCATTCATATCTCAATTTGAAAACCCTTAATTGCTCTCTCACCCCGATTAAAACCATTTCATCCCCCTATTCCAAAGACCTGCACTTTACTCTACTAGCTTGCCCTTTGGACATTCCCTTTAGTGAGTTGATCCAGTTCTACTACCCTTTTGTTGACTCCATAGCCCAATGGTCTTAAGACATCATTCTATCCATCTGTTTCATGGATCCCACCATCCAATATTGAATACAAATAAAAAAACCCCAGAACATTCATAACTAGCCTGAAATCCAAGCAAACAAAGCTAAATCATATAGAAAGAGACCACTCTGAGCCTAGGTTGCCTAGAGCCTATGCTCCAAAGTTGGTTTGTGGTTACTGTTGTGCTTGTCAACAACCCCACATTTATTAACGTTAGTAGTAAAATATTACTTTAATAAATGGGGACCATTTCAAAAAATGTATATACCCAAAAAAATCAATTCTAGCATGTAGGTATTTCTTTTATTTTTTGAATAAATCAAGATATCAAACAAAACCTATAAAACCATCAAAATGATACTTTTTCTCATTTAGCATGAAATGCATCACAAACGATACCTTTCTAACCCACCACGATCTATGATGAAATAATCAAAAAAGTGAATCTATATTTAAAAAACGGTCATAATGTTAGAAAGTCCTTAAAGCTTATTTAAAAAGCTAAAGTCTCGCATCACAACATCGCAGTTTATAAAAGACTTCTCTTAAGAAGCTACCCCGAAGTATTGTGGTCTGCGAAATTGTGATGGTATAATAGCCTTCTTGCATCACATTTCAGTAGGGGTGATTTTAGGGGCGAATGTTAGCCCTTTGGCGAAATTAAGGGGTTTAAAATTTTTAGTGGGTGAATATTTTGTATCATAGTACATTTTTACAAATCACCTCAAATAGCGCACCTTATTTTAAGGGAGAGGGTAAAAAAGGTAAATTTAGCCCTTGAAATTAGGAGTTACAGCCTTCCATTCGCCTATTTTCAAGAATAGGTTTTATTTAAGTGAATCCATTCGCCCATTTTCAAGAATAGGTTTTATTTAAGTGAATCCTATGGGCAAAGGCCCAAATACCATATTTATAAAAGAGGTATGGTAAATTAATAAAAATATAAATAAATGAGAGGTATGGTAAATAAATAAAGCATTTTTATATTTACTCCATAAGTCACCTTATATACATGCAAGGGTGTAAACAAATAAAAATATAAGTAAAGTGGAGGTATGGTAAATAAATAAAACGTCTTTTTATACTTACTCAAAAGGTAGGGTAAATAAATAAAACCTCTTTTTATATTTAGTCCATAACCCTCGTTCTATTTATGAAGGCTCGAGAAAGAGGTTTTATTTAAGTGAATCCTATGGGCCAAATACCATATTTGTAAAAGAGGTATGGTAAATTAATAAAAATATAAATAAGTGAGAGGTATGGTAAAGAAATAGAACAATTTTTTTGTATTTACTCCATAAGTCACCTTGTATTTATGAATGGTATGGTAAATTAATAAAAATATAAATAAACTAGAGGTATGGTAAACAAATAAAACATTTGTTTATATTAATACCATGCAAAAAAACATTATTAACCCTAATATTATTATTAATAAAAATAAAAATGGCACATGATATTGACCCATGGTATTCACTTGGAATGTAACCTATTTAAATGGGAGAATTAAACCAGAATAGATCCATCTTTACTCTGGATCTCCGAGAGGTATCAAATATTGTGATATGCAAACTAGCATAGAGTGAAAAAATATTTGATCC
>APFE030268792.1:14348-85625 GCA_000404065.3 Pinus taeda | reverse complement strand
TTCCTATATACCATGGAGATTCACCCATTTATTATACATGTAAATTTAGGGGGGGTTCTTAAAATTTTCCCTGATTTCAGGCATACAAACACAAACTTCAATCTATTATATGCCGATATTGCAAAATGCGATCTCAACCTGGGCCAACCTCTTAATCTTTCCACCAACACATGAGGAGGTTCATTATTCGTTAAAAGGAGGCTCGACAAGTAATAACGCTTGTTTCTCGCATCTCGTATTTTGCACAAATTAAAAAAACTGGTAAGTTAAACAAAAATGAATTAAATGATATAGAAATCTACGATATTGCTTTGCAAATCACAAAATCACTATTATCGCAGTTCGAAGCCTCACCACCCTAGGAGATTGTATCCTGATTTATGATGCAAATATTTATGGACATTCAAGTTAAAGGATAACTGATCATTAGTGGACGTTTATGAAGAAGTAACTGCATTTATGTATGAAAGGCCATTTAGAGTGATTTTATATCTTCTTACGTGATTTCAGATAAAACACCTTTATCACCTTTACTGGTTTTCTTCATCAATTCATTCCTATGTTTAGTATCATCTTTTATCCGATAATCTATGCCTCTTGAAACTTTCAGGAAAAAGGCACAAAACAGGACGCCGAGAGAAATGGTGAAGAAAGGGAAAGCAGTCGCCTTTGAGAAGTCAGAAATGACTCCTCTATTCATGGATACTACATGTAATAGGGAAGCGGGGATGTCTACATGGGAGGCTATGTATCAGTTACTAGAGGAAGAACAACCAAGGATTCTTGAGACAACAATTATAGTAGATGGGTGTGATTCCTCTAATGCTTCCATAACTAAGGTTGCATGCTCATTTCTGCACTGAATAGCTGCACGGCCAAAAATAATCCCCTATACTGACATGCTTAAGTAGATCATCATCGACACTGATATATCTGACAGAGAATTCAAAACAGAAGGCCAGGAAGTTATAGGATCTTTCACTCCATATAACATAAGGCTTATGTACCACCTATCAGAGCCACACGTTACCTATAATAGGAAATTTGTTGAGAAATTCATCAAAGAAAATGAAGACCCGATGGACTGCGCAAAGAATTGGTCGAATAATGAAGAAAGAATCAATAAAGACAAAAACGGTATGTACGACACTGCATCTGTTTGCTCCCCTTTCTATTTTGTTGTGGCTACGCTTTGTAGACTATTTGGCAAACCCAACAGTAATAAATTCTCCTCATAATGGTTGCCCTTAATAGATGCAGCCATTAATGCAACAATAGTAGATTGGGCACAAATCTTGTCAGATAATTTAGCTAAAGTAATTATAGAATATAGAAGGAAAAGGAGTATTGCTTTGAGGTTTTACCCTCCATTTTTCATGTGTGCTTATGCTATGGATGCTATTTGTTTTGGTCTAAATTTCCTCTTATGCAATGGAAGTGGACTATTCAAGATCCCCTTCCTATTCACATCCACCACAAAGACATGTGGGAATCCAATTTTGAACCACATTTTTTCAAAATTTGTCACAGGGTTATGCTTCCTATCCATAAACAAATTTATAACCGAGATGCCCCCAAATTCTCCCAAGAAGCTGGGATAGACATCCTCCCAGTAGCCTGATGGTTCAGGGAAAATACATTTACATATATCGAAGTATTTGGCAGCATCACCTCTCCCCATGTTCTTCCTTCCTATGTCCTAGATAAATTAATGGCTAGAGAGATAACCTATCAGACATGCAGTGAAGGAGGGATGAGCAAAAAATTGAAGGAGTCAAAGAAGGCCATTTGGCCTCAATTTCCTATATCATGTGGAGTGTTTGCATTACATGACCTTGGACATGCGTTTAGGTAAGTAGATAATATGTTCTCTTTACGATTACCTAAGTTCCCTGGAAGACAATACGACCCGTTCGGTATTTTCAAGGCTTTTACACCTATGGTCAAAATAAATATATTCAGCAATGAGAAGGACCCATTTAATGATGTTTTCTTATAGAAGAAAACTTTCAGAGAAGTGAAACATATGGCATAGATACTTTTTGATCGAGAGGGTCTTGAAGCATTTTATAGCTACAGAGAAGAGAGATTATCAAAGGTCCCATTGGAACAATTGTTAATTGAACCAATAAGGGATCCCACTCCTAGTGTAAGCATAGATGGTGACTCTAAGGAAAAATCTAAAACTAATTCTGGAAAGGAATCCTGAGAGAAATCTACCAAGAGATCTGAGAAGTCATCAGAAAATAAGAAAAGTAGGAGCAGGGAATCAATCAAGGATATAGCCCAGTCTGCAGCAAGGACAGATGAATAGACTTCGACCATCAAGTAGACTGAAACCCATACTCCCTCTATACATCTGATAAAGCCTCAGATAATTAATTTGGAAGAGGAGTGGGATAATTTCAAAAAAAAACTCAATACAGAGGAACAAGCACCAGAGACGCAAACGACACATCAAGAAACAACTCCGGAAATTATAATAGGGGGAACTGTGAATACTCAAGAAATAGAACACATTCCTGTTACCCCCACCTCTGTGATTGTTTTAAGAATAGAAGAAATTCCCCCTCTTGATGTATTTTACAGCCCACAGTGCAAGGTCATTGTTAAGAGACAAAGAAAGAAAAGAAAATTGGAATCCACAACTGCTACCACTCCAGACAATGAACCAATGGATGTCCTCTGGAAAGACTCATCCACCGACCCATCAGCCAACCTCACAAGGCTCAGGCAGTTCACAGGTTCATCCACTATGATAACCATTGATAAAGCAATAGAAGTACAATTGTTTCTTAAATAAAAAGAAAACAAAATTTTGTCACTAGAACAACAGTTACAGCAAGCCAAAACCAACCAATAAGCATAAATACAATTGGCTAAGATATAGTAGGAGTTCCAACAAATGGAAATAGAAAATCAAAGTAGCTTGGTAGGTAAGGAGGCACAGATACAGATCACAACAAATCTGCATAAGGACGACCCAAAGATCGATCAGTTTGTCATCGAAGCACTCAACCTCAACTCCTAGCTCACACACCAAAAAGAATTGCTATGCCAAAAAAACTTGCAGTGGAACTCTCACTGCGAAATAAGAGACAAGTTAACAAGCCAAGTTATGGAAATGTGACTTGATTATGATGAAATTCTTAAAAAAAATTCAGATTTCATAACTTGGAAAAATTATGAGAATGGGAGAAGAGCCGACATGCCTAAACTGGATGAATCACATAAGGAGATCTTATTTGCAAGTTGGGGTTCTCGGCTCAAAGAGGTAGAATAGGCAACAGAGGATGTAGTAGCAGTAGTAAACATCGTCATTGAAAGTGTAAATGAAAATTTTCATAGTGTTAATATTGTGGTAGAGACCACTCCTGGTTTCCTTCTGAATGCAAAACAACTTGAATTACAGTGGAAACAGGCAGCGGAAGAAAGAACAGAAGAAATTAGGCAAGTGACCAGGTTAAACTAGGAGACATATTGGCATTATTTGGTAAAACCTCATAGCCAGTGTGTGACCCTGAAATGCCTAATTGTTTCTACCAAGAAAATGGTGCCAACACTCATCAATGTCATGTTTACAAGACAAATGAAAACCTAAGTTGGCCAAACTACACTCCTCAAGACCATGCTAGATATTTGCGATCTGAAAGATCGAATGTAGGATTAGTCATTATGCACATATCTATTTTTGTTTTATTTTTCTTAAATTGAGGCAGGTCATTTAAACCTCCTCAACTTTTGTTGTAATAATCTACTTTTAGTTTTAAAAGTTATTATTTAAACCATATCATGCATTTAGAGAGAGGTCCATAAATTTTATCAGAAACATTATTCAAAACATGCACCTCTGTCCCTTTGAGGAAGTTCTGGTGAAATTAATGGAACATGATTTATTTCCTACTTGAATTTGACATCTTCTACTAAAATTGCACTTATGTACGCTTAGATGATGTTGGATGATTTGAAAGTAGATCAATATTGTTGGAGCACATGAGTAGAAGGTATTATAAATGGTACTTATATCTCTTAATTCTTTTTACTTATGCATCAAGCAATGCATTATCTTCAAGTTATTTATGTATGAACGTTTGAATTTCTAATCGCCATTATTGCACTATTGTATGATGAGGATTTATAGTTTAAGATAAATATATGAATGATTTTTTATGCGATATATCTCTCATATCGTTTCGGCTAACTTTTTATACAAAATGATCATTGTTAAACAGATTCACTTCTTATCGTAATTGAATGATCTTTATTGTTAATTACTTTGAGACATCATTTTAGATCACATATATCATGTTACTCCTGGGATAGTTATAGTTAGATAAATATTTTTTATTAGGACAAACTACACATGATTATTAGTTAAATTAGATTAGTTTGAGGATAAGTATTACTCCAAAAATCTCAAAACATCATCCCATTAGCACAAGCACAAAAATAGATTGGGAAATTGGTCCCATCATCCCCAGTCAGAGCCAATATTCCAAATGGAAAAGGAGTTGTCCCAAGGTCTGAATCGGGTGGTTATCCCCCTTGTTGAGGTAATGATTTTCGAGCCTTCAACATATTTGGCGCGAGAAGGAGGGCCATGACTATGAATGGAAAGTAAATATAAATCTTCAGTCCATTCTAAGAGTAAAACTCCGTCACCATCACCTCCAACTTCTCGTTCGCATTCCAAACATCCTATTCCCAAGCAAGAAGTTGAAAAGAAAAATACAGAGCCCACTGCTAAAATCCTAAACAAGCTAGGCAGCTCTTCTTCTGAACCCCATGAAGTACAATCTTTGATCCACAAATTGCAAGGGATTTCAATATCTCAAGAAGAATCTAAGTTATCCCAAGCTAGTTTCACTTCTCAATATACCCGATCACAACCGCTAACTACAGCACAGAGTCAAAAACTTGGAATCCCACCATTTGAATTCCCTCTACCAAGTCGTAAAAGGGTTAAGAAGACACCATCAGAATCTCATAGCGAGGTTCTTTCATCATCATTGTCCATTCCATCCCTACCATTCCAAGGTCCAACACCCGCTTCCCAATTCCAGATCGTGATTCACATAGGTACAGGAGTTGCAACATCCTCTACACAATCACCTTCAACCACTGCTTCACCCTCTACTACTAATATCCCAACAATGGCACAAAATCAACCTCAACCAAGGCCATGGACCAACCCAGGAGCTATTAGAATGGTTGGACCTTTGTCCCAATTGCCAACACATCAAGAAAAATGGTTACCTAAATTTAACCCTGATAGTGGCATGTTAGCTGAAGAACATATAAATAATTTCATGTTTTCCATTAATTTGAATGGAGTAGCAGAAGAAGACGTAGTTTAAGATTATTCCCATATACTCTACAAGGAGCAGTAGGATCATGGTACTTTTCATTACTGTCAGGCTCTATTAATTGTTGGGATGCTTTTCAAGAGCAATTTTTAACTAAATTTGGAGATGATAGGTCTACAACAACTTTGATAAATGACCTCTCCAATTTGAAAGCCGAACCAAAAGAACCCATTAAGGACTTTAACTCACATTTCAATAAGCTATTGAATAAAATACCTATGATGTCCAAGCCTAGCTAGGAGGTTTGAAACGAATGGTACATTGTTGCTCTACCTTCAAACACAACCATCTTCATTGATAGAGCTGCCAAACCAACATTAGTAGAAAATATGAAAGAAGCAATAGCTATTGAAAAATGTCTCTTGGCCGTTGAAGAGAAAAACACATTAGAGGAGAGAAAATACAAAAAAGTAACCTTTAGAGACAATCCTAGGAAAAAACCACCAAAGGATCCTTTTGATCTAGAAGGCTTACAAAAAGTCCTAAAGACCATGTCTAACGAAATGGTTGACATAAAGAAACAAGTAGCATAATAATCTTCCAAGAAACCTTTTAGACCATATAAAAGGAATGCCCCAACTGATCCTAAACCTCCAAACGCTATATCAAACACTAAACCATATGGAGATGAGGAAGAAGCCTCAAGTGAAGAACAAACCGATGATGAAGAAATAGTGGAATTACATTGAATGTGGGATTTTATCCTTCCAAATGAAGAGGATCAGGAAGAAATACCTATTGCCACTAGAATAACAAATCAGCTTGATCCACCTCAATCAAGTTCAAAACAGAAAACTTCAATGCCACCTCCCAGAGATAAAATCATAGGTAAGAAATCTTCACTGAAATCTACTCAAACAAACCCTACCCAATCAGATTCTTCACCTTCATCCAAAATTCTGATAATTCCTGATGAAATGGAATGCAATATTATTGAGGATATGAAGAAAACTGGGGCAAGCATCACCTTTCATGAGCTTAGTAAATTAAAACATCAGCAGAAGCTACTTCTGAAATAACTCAAAGCAGTTCCCACTACCCCGCTTCCTGCCGCAGTAATAACACAGGCCGCTTAGGAAATGAGAAGACCCCCTAGTATTTTTGCAAACAAACTTGATCCAACCGACATTGCTCTAATTGCCGGAATATCTAAATCTCATATTCCACCATTTATCCTTACTTGTGAAGTCTTTTAATAAAAACTTTCACAATTGTTTAGTTGATTCTGGTGCTTCATCTAACATTTTTCCTAGAACAGTCTGTGCTAAGTTAAACATCCAGCCTCAAAAATATGCAGTATGAATAGTATAATTATATCAGTCTCAAGTCGAATTTGTCAGAGAACTTAATCAAGTAAACATTAGACTTTCATCAAATCCAAAAGTTTGTCAAGTCATTGATATACTTGTAGTTGATATTCCTGAATTCTATTTCTTAATCCTCACTAGGGACTGGTTAGAAAAGCTCCATGGTTACTTCGCAATTGACTGGTCTCACATGTTGCTTCCCTATAACAACAAGTCAAATCAGATAAGAGTTGATCGAGAGAAACATCAAAAATATATAGTGACAGAGCTGGAAGGAGAAAATGAGTCGGTAGCATATAGGAATAAAATAATCGGAAACTATTCTATTGAATCATTCCTAGGGAATTTCAATGCTCATACTTCACCTTTGTTAGAAAGCTCTGTTGTATATCAAATCGAAAATTATTCCCAAACATACACCTCTAAATGTGTGAATTTTGTAGATAAACCTATACATAAACCTTTATTTTGGAAAAAAAAATTGGTGGATCTAGATCCAATGATGGAGTAGGGGCAGGATGCATATTAGTTAGCCCATAAGGGGAAAAGGCTATGCTAGGATGTGGACTTGAATTTGATTGCACGAACAATATTGATGAATATGAAGCATTGGTTCAAGGTTTGTACAATGCAATTGGTCTTAATATCAAACACCTCCAAGTGTTTGGAGATTCTGAAATTGTCATTAGACAAGTAAGAAATACTATACACTATTTGTCAGGAAATTTGAAACATTATCAATCGTTAGTCCTTTATCCCAAGACTCCAAAATGCTAGTGTCAATCTCCTAGCTAATGTAGCTTCCAAGCTCATTCCACCAGAAGATTACAGCCCAGATCGATTCTCCATTGAATTAATTTTTAGGCCGTCTATTCCTGATAATATCACCAATTGGAGAGTCTTTAACAACAATCCTAATATTGTAAGATTCCTCACTTCAGAAGGCTCGTATGATGACCAGATAGTTGATGAAGACTAGCATGACAACCAACTGAAGCAAGAAACCAACAACAATGTTATACCAAAATCTGTAGTTAAATTGGAAGATTAATACGACCTCAAAGATACAATCAAACAATCTACTAATTCAAAAAATTAGAGTTCAACTCTAAGGTATGAATTAATCAATCTTGGAACTGACACAAAACCACAAAACATCAATCTAGGTCTCGGACTCACATCGGAAGAAAAATCAGCTTTTATACATCTGTTGAAACAATATAAGAATGTATTTTCTTGGAATTATGATGATCTTAAAACCTATGACACTTCTATTATTCAACATACTATTCTTATGACCTCTGATGAAAAATCTGTTCAGTAGAAATTCAGGAAAATTCATCCTAATTTAGAAAGCCAGATTAAATTTGAGTTAAATAAACTACTAAAATCCAAAATTGTTTTTCATGTCAGGCATTCCAGGTGGGTCTCCAATATCGTCCCAGTCAGAAAGAAAAACGGTGATATTCAGATTTGTATATACTTTCACAATCTCAATAAAGCTTGCCGAAAGGACAATTTTCCATTACCTCCTATGGAACATATATTACAATCAGTTGCAGGCTCAGAACTAATGTCCTTTCTAGATGGTTTCTCAGGTTATAATCAAATCTTAGTCCATCCAGATGATCAACTGAAAACTACATTCAAAGCAAAATGGGGCACTTACGACTATCAAAAGATGTCGTTCAAACTAATTAATGTTGGTTCCACTTTCCAAAGAGCCATGGACATCACTTTCCAGTGTTTAGTAAATAGGTCAGTGGTGATCTACTAGATGATATAACTATATATTCCAAAAAATGTAGTAATCATCTGAGAGATCTAAAACAAATCTTTGAACGTTGTCAAAAGTATGGGATTTCCCTTAACCCCAAGAAGTCTTTTTTTTCGTTAAGTGAAGGAAAACTCCTTAGATTTACGGTGTTCAAAATAGGGATTCATATTGACCCTGACATGATTAGAGAAATTTCTGAAATACCTTTGCACCATAACAAAAAATCGACGCAATCTTTCCTTGGTCAAATAAATTTTTTCAAACAATTTGTCCCTGACTTCTTAAGAATTGTATTACCCCTTCAATCCATGATAAAGAAAAATTCTCTATTTAAATGGGGTCAGTTGGAACATGAAGCTTTTAATTTGATAAAACAAGCAATCATAAACACCCCATCTTTAGCAGCGTCAAATTTTTCCAATCATTTAACTTTGTACACTTTTGCTTTCGAGAAATCATATGTAGCCATAATGACTCAAGCAAATCAGCACAAAGCCGAAGCCCCGTTTTATTTCTTTAGCTCTAATTTCTAGGGAGCTGAATTGAATTACTCATACATTGAAAAACAAGCTTACGTCATTTTCAAATCAATAAAACACTTCAGACCTTTTCTTCTCAAAACCCACACCAAGGTGATAGTACCATTCCAGGCAGTAAGAAATCTAAAGGATGTGGGTGAAAAAAGAGCAAACTAGGTTACGGCTTTGCAAGAATATGACATTGAAACCAAACTAGCAAACATTGTGAAAGGTCAAGGTTTTTGCAGGATGTTGGCAGGAGCATTGAATATGTTAGAATCACAGCATTCAGGTGACGAGGTACAAATCTATAAGGTAAGCCTTACTGACACTGAATCAACATATGCTGATATAATATTCTATTTAAAAAATGGATATGCACATCCATATTTGAATTACACAAAGAAAAGAGCCTTGAGGTTGAAAGCTAAACAGTATCAAATTGTCAACAACATGATGTTTAGAATGAATTATGATTATGTTTTTCTTAGATGTCTCGAGAAATCTAAAGCAGAGAAAGTATTGCTGAAACTTCATGATGCACTGGCTGGCTGACACTTTGCAGGAGATGCTACAGCACATAAAATTCTACGTGCAGGATATTACTGGCCAACCCTATTCAAAGATGCACACAGTTATGTAAGGAAATGTAAGATATGTCAAATAGCTGTCGAAAGACAAAAGAAACCAGCATTACCATTACAACCAGTCAACATTGATCAGCCATTTGAACAATGGGGATTGGACATAATAGGTGAGATTGTTCCTCATTCTTCTAAGCGGCATAAATATATCCTTACAGCCACGGAATACTTCACAAAATGGGTTGAAGCAATTCCACTCAAGGTAGCCAACTCTGAGAACATTATTGAATTTATAGATCAATTTATCATCACCAGGTTTGTTTTACCTTCTGCCTTAATGTTCGATAATGCATCTTACTTTTAGGGCAATGTTATGACATAATTTTCTCTTAAGATAGGCTTTAAACTTAAATATTCTGCTAATTATTATCCACAAGGAAATGGGTTAGCCGAATCCACAAATAAGAACCTTATTAGGATTATTCAATGAATTGTTGATCAAAGTAAAAAGAACTGGCATAAACCTTTAGTGATTTCTCTTTGGGCAGATCGAATAACTTAGAAAACCTCCATCGGCACTTCTCCTTTTAATCTAGTTTATGGGAAAGAAGTTGTCTTACCAACAAACATTGCTATTCCCTCATTTTCCTTAGTTCAATTCATCGAAGAAAATTCTTCCTCATCTATGAAACTTAGGCAATTACAAATCCTTAAACTTGAAGAGGGACAAGGAAAGGATAGAATTACCCATGCACATCATCAACAGTTATTCAAAGAATCCTTTGATTCAAATTCTATATCTTCAAAAAATTTCCAACTCAGAGACTTAGTGTTTAAATGGGATAAATCCCACAAAGAGAAAGGCAAGCATACTAAGTTCCAACAAATGTGGCTTGGCCCATTCCAGTTTGTCGAGCTAATAGACCCATCAACTTTTCTGTTACAAGTTTTAGTAGCTAAGAGAGAACTTCTCCCTATTAATGGGCAAGTCCTAAAGAAATATTTTCCATAAAATATGATCTCTTATGATCACTATATAGTATATTCTTTAGTTAATTTTCTTTTGAAATAATAATACAAGTTGAAAACATTTACGTTTGGTTTTACTGAAGGATAGTTTCTCTTTTTAATTTTGTTTTTCGCTTGTATAAGTAGAAATGGTTATGAAAATTAATCTTCATTCATGAAATAAATAGTTGAGTGCTACAACTCCAAAACTGCCTATTTTTCTGTTAAATTATCCAATCTTTGATAAAAATTAACTTTAGAAAGAAATTTTCTTTACATCAGTCAGGAAAAGTATCAATAACAAAGCAAAGTTTCTCTATGGAAAAGCATGTTTAAACTCTACAATTGTCATCTAGAAACTCTTAAGGAGCCAATGATTCCCCCCCACTTAAGTAGCTTTCAATTTTAGAGTGTAATTCCGAAATATACTTTAAACTTAAAGGATAAGAGGTCTCATCAAGAGCTAGCTTACCATGATCATAATATTATAACCAACTGACATTACTGACACTGAATATCAAAATAGGGTAATGGCTTGAGATTTTATCAATCAAAATACAAGGGTTCTCATTAAGAGCTAGCTTGTTCAGTCATGTTACAAATCAATTGAATGGCATTGTCAATTTTGGCCACCAAACCAAGACATTGTCCTTTAAGAAATAAAAAAAGAATGAATTACTTCAATAAAATAAAGAAAGCATCAAGTATACAGAAGAATTTATTTGTAAAATTGTATTCTTACTTATGTGGGATACCGAATCATTGCTGGGTAATAAGTAACCCTGTTGAGGCTATGAACACCTGTTGGTAGCAGAGGCTCTACCTACGACAAATGAGTATACCAAAATTGGTCTAACGAGATTCTTTTGCTTTTATCTTTATAACCAAGTAATGGCTGATATAGGTAAAAGGACTATCTATGAGAAAAGGGCAATCAGAAGAAAAATAGTTAGAGCAGATGTTGTTTATTGATAAACAAGCAGTAATACTTACCTTGTATTCCATGCATTTAGTTTTATTTTCAAAACCATCTTTATTTTAGAAGTTTTAGAAATTTCAAAAAACTCTCAAAGATAACTAGTTCTTCCAAGTGAATCGCCAATTGTTGTGCTTGTCAACAACACCCCATTTATTAATGTTAGTAGTAAAATATTACTTTAATAAATGGGGACCCTTTCAAAAAATGTATATACCCAAAAAAATAAATTCCAGCATGAAGCTATTTCTTTTATTTTTAGAATAAATCAAGATATTGAACAAAACCTATAAAAACATTAAAATGCTACTTTTTCTTATTTAGCATGAAATGCATCACAAACGATACCTTTCTAACCCACCACAATCTACGATGAAACAATCAAAAAAGCAAATCTATATTCGAAAAATGGTCATCGTGTTAGCAAGTCCTTAAAGCTTTTTTAAAAAAGCTAAAGTCTCGCATCGCAACATCACAATTTATAAAAGAATTCTCTCAAGAAGCTACCTCGAAGTATTGTAATCTATGAAATTGCAATGGTATAATAGCCTTCTCGCATTGCATTTCAATCATACAAACACAAACCTCAACATATTATATGTCGATATTATGAAATGCGATCTCAACCTGGACCCACCTCTTAATCCTTCCACCAATACATGCGGAGGTCCATTATTCCTTAAAAGGAAGCCCAACAAGTAATGACGCTTGTTTCTTGCCTCTCGCATTTCACACAAATTCAAAAACTGGTAAGTTAAACAAAAGCAAATTATGTGATATAGTGATTTGTGATATTTCTTTGCAAATCGCAAAATCACTATTATCGCAGTTTAAAGGCTCACCACCCTAAGAGATTGTTTCCTGATTTACGATGCAAATATTATGGACATTCAAGTTAAAGGATAACGGATCATTAGTGGGAATTTATAAAGAAGTAATTGCATTTATGTATGAAAGGCCATTTAGAGTGATTTTATATCTTCTTACGTGATTTCAAATAAAACACCCTTATCACCTTTATTGGTTTTCTTCATCGATTCATTCCTACATTCAGTATCATTTTTTATTTGATAATCTGTTCCTCTTGAAAATTTCAGGAAAGAGCTGCAAAATAGGACACTGAGATAAATGGTGAAGAAAGGGAAAGCAGTCGCCTCTGAGAAGTCAGAAATGACTCCTTTGTTCATAGATACTACATGTAATAGGGAAGCAGGGATGTTTGCATGGGAGGCTATGTATTAGTTACTAAAGGAAGAACAACCAAGGATTCTTGAGACAACGATTACAGTTGATGGGCGTGATTCCTCTGATTCTTCCATAACTGAGCTTGTGTGCTCATTTCTGCACATAATAGCCACATGACCAAAAATAATCCCCTATACTAACATGATTAAGTGGATCATTGACGACGCTAATATATCTGACAGAGAATTCAAAATAGGATGATAGGAAGTTATAAGATATTTCATTAGAGAAAACCTAAGGCTTATGTACCACCTACTAGAGCCACAAGTTACCTATAACATGCAATTTGTTGAGAAATTCATCAAATAAAATGAAGACCCAGTGGACTGCACAAAGAATTGATCAAATAATGAAGAAAGAATCAAGAAAGACAAAAATGGTATGTACGCCACTGCATCTGTTTGTTCCCCTTTCTGTTTTGTTGTGGTTACGCTCTATAAACTATTTGGAAAACTCGACAGTAACAAATTCTCCTCAGAATGGTTGCCCTTAGTAGATGCAGCCATTAATACAACAATAATATATTGGGTACAAATCCTATCTAATAATTTAGCTAAAGCAATTATAGAATATAGAAAGAAAATGAGTATTGCTTCGAGGGTTTACCCTCTGTTTTTCATGTGTGCTTATGTTATGGACGCTATTTTTTTTGGTTCTAAATTCCCTCTGATGGGATGGAAGTGGGCTATTCAAGATCCTCTTCCTATTCACATCCACCACAAAGACATGTGGGAATCCAATTTTGAATCACATTTTTTCAAGATTTGTCACGGGGTTATGCTTCCTATCAATAAACGAATCTATAACCGAGATGCCCCAAGATTCTCCCAATAAGCCATGATAAACATCCTCCCAGTAGCCTGATGGTTCGGGGAAGAGACATTTACATATATCAAAGTATTTGGCAACATTGCCTCTCCCCATGTTCTCCCTTTCTATGACCTAGATAAATTAATGCTAGAAAGATACCCTATTAGACATGCAGTGAAGGAAGGGTGAGAAAAACATTGAAGGAGTCAAAGAATGTCATTTGGCCTCAATTTCTTGTATCATGTGGAGTGTTTTCATTACATGACCTTGGATATGCATTCAGGGAAGTAGATGATATGTTGTCTCTATGATTACCTAAGCTCCCCGAAAGAAAATACGACCCGTTCGGTATTGTCATGGATTTTACTACTAGGGTCAAAATAAAAATATTCAGCAATGAGAAGGACCCATTTGATGATGTTTTCTTACAAAAGAAAACCTTCAGACAAGTGAAGCATATGGTACATATACTTTTTGATCAAGAGGGTCTTGAAGAATTTTATAGCTACAGAGAAGAGAGAGGATCAAAGGTCCCATTGGACCAATTGTTAATTGAACTAATGAGGGAGCCCACTCCCAGTGTAAGCATAAATAGCGACTCTAAGGAAAAATCTAAAACTAATTCTGGAGAGGAATCCCGAGAGAAATCTACCAAGATATCCGAGAAGTCATCAAAAAATAAGAAAAGCAGGATCAAGGAATCAGTCCAAGATACAACCCAGTCTACAGGAAAGATAGATGAATAGACTTTGACCATCAAGTAGACTGAAGCCCATACTCCCTCTATACAGCTGATAAAGCCTTAGATAATTAATTTGGAAGAGAAGTGGGATAATTTCAACAGAAAACTCAACACAGAGGAATAAGCACTGGAGACGCAAATGACACATCATGAAACAACTCTGGAAATTATAACAGGGGGAACTGTGAATACTCAAGAAATACAACACATTCATGTTACCCCACCTCTGAGATTTTTTTAATAATAGAAGAAATTCCGCCTCTTAATGTACTTTATAGCCCACAACACCATGTCGTTGTTAAGAGATAGGGAAAGAAAATAAAATTGGAATCCACAACTGCTACCACTCCAGACAATGAGCCGATGGATTTCCTCTGGAAAGACTCATCCACCAACCCATCGACCAACCTCAGTAGGCTCTCACAGTTCATAGGTGCATACGCTACGACAACCATTGACAAAGAAACGGAAGTACAAATATTTCGTAAAGAAAAAGAAAAAAAAAAATTGTCACTAGAACAGCAGTTACAACAAGCCAAAACCAACCAACAAGCAGAACTACAAATCGTTAAGCTACAACAGGAGTTCCAACAAATGCAAATAGAAAATCAAAGTAGCTTCATAGGTAAGTAGGCATAGATACAGAGCATAACATATCTACATAAGGATGACCCAAAGATTGATCAGTTTGTCACTGAAGCACTCAGCCTGAACTCCTAGCCCACACACCAAAAAGAATTGTTATGCCAAAAAATCTCGCAGTGGAACTCTCACTGCGAAATAAATGACAAGTTAACAAGCCAAGTTGTGGAAATGCGACTTGAATATGATGAAATTCTTAAAAAGGTTTCAGATTTCATAACTTGGAAAATTTCTATGAATGGGAGAAGGGTTGACATGCCCAAACTGGATGAATCACATAAGGAGATCTTATTTGCAAGTTGGGGTTCTCAGCTCAAAGAGGCAGAACATGCAACAAAGGATGCATCAGCAGTGGCAAACAACGTCATTGAAGGTGTAAATGAAAATTTTCATAGTCCTAATCTTGTGGCAGAGACCACTCCTGGTTTCCTTCCAAATGCAAAACAACTTGAATTACAGTGGAAACAGGCAGCAGAAGAAAGAACAAGAGTAATTAGGCAAGTGACCAGGTTAAACTGGGAGACATATTGGCAATATCTGGTAAAACCGCACAGCCAGTGTATGACCCTGAAATGCCTAATTGTTTCTACCAAGAAAATGGTGCTAGTGCTCATCAATGTCGTGTTTATAGGACAACTGAAAGCCGAAGTCGGCCAACCTACACTCCTCAAGACCATGCTATATATTTGTGATCTAAAAGATCGAATGCAGGATTAGTCATTATGCACATCTTTCTTTTTGTTTTATTTTGCTTAAATTGAGGCAGATTGTTTAAACCTCCTCAACTTTTTTTGTAATAATATATTTTTAGTTTCATAAGTTATTATTTAAACCCCTCTCATGCATTTAGAGAGAGGTCCATAAATTTTATTAGAAACATTCTTCAGAACATGCACTTCTGACCCTTTGAGGAAGTTCTGTTGAAATTAATGGAATGAAATTTATTTTCTATTTGAATTTGACATGTTCTACTCAAATTGCACTTCTGTACTCTTAGATGATGTTGGATGATTTGAAAGTAGATCAATATTGTTGGAGCACATGAGTAAAATGTATTATGAATGGTACTTTTATCTCTTAATTCTTTTTACTTATGCGTCAAGCAATAGATTATCTTCAAGTTATTTATGTATGAAAGTTTGAATTTTTTATCACCATTATTGCACTATTGTATGATGATGATTTATAGTTTATGATAATACATGAATGATTTTTCGTGCGATTAATTTTCAGACATCATTTGAATGATCTTTATTATCGATTACTTTCAGACATCATTTTAGATCGCATATATCATGTTACTCCCAGTATAGTTATAGTTAGATAAATATTTTTTATTAGGAAAAAATGCACATGATTATTAGTTAAATTAGATTAGTTTGAGGCTAAGTATTACTCCAAAAATATCAAAACATCATCTTGTTATCATAAGCATAAAAATAAATTGGGAAATTGGTCCCATCATCCCTAGTCAGAGCCACTATTGCGAACGGGAAAGGAGTTGTCCCAAGGTCCAGACTGGGTGGTTATCCCCCTTGTTGAGGCAACGATTTTCGAGCCTTCAACAGTTACCTCGGTCATTTTCTTTCCTATAATAACTTCTAGAGAAATATTTGACTGATAATAGAGCCTTAAAAAGCTTGGGGTTGCATGGTTTCTTACATGGAGGCTTATGTTGAAAATGTAACTGGTATCAGTCTTCCTAATATAAAAATAATTGTTTATTTATTTATTATTATTTTATTTTTTATCATGCATGTTCTTCGTGCTCAATAAGAGTCATAGAAATTTGTATTCAAGACATGTCCTATTTGGACATTTGTAAAAGAAATAAAATCATTTTTCTTGTTGAAGTCTTAAGTATAAAATAAATTGACCAAGACAACCTTCAATTCAGCCTCAATAACATTTTTTCAACCTCTAGTCAGGTATATATATGAAGATGGTTCAACCTCCTTGAGATTCAATTCATCCATCGATTACAGTGATCAGAAACTGGTAAAAGGAGTTGAAAATTAAAAGGATAATAGAGTAAGAAACTTCAAGTATACTCCAAAAGGTTGACTGAATTATATCTAAAGCAAAGCTTACATTTTTTGGTGATCAAACTTCTGAAGTTTTGACAAACCTGTTTTCGGCCTCCTTATCACAAACACAAAATTTCTAAAATTTGAACAGTTTGAAGACAAATTTGTTTAGTGTTGACTTTGACTTGAAGGTGTTGATTTGGACTTCTTAAGATCACTTGAAAGTTGAAGGAAAGTTTGACTTGGTCAATTGGTGGCAGACTTGTCTTGTCTCTTGTTTTGGATATCTTATTTTGACTAGATTCAATAACATGATTTTTGGGTTTTCTCCTTTGAGAGGTTTTGTTATGGCTTGGAAGCCTAAATTTTTGTGTCTCTTGTTTCTTTGTGATATTGGAAGACTAATGTTGTTTAATTTCTTGATGAAGAAGAAATAATAAGTAAAAAGTAGAAATTTAACTTTCACAAGTAATTATCAAGCAGGAGAATCAATCATCATCCACAATATATTTTATTTTCCAACATGAAATTAGAGGTAAGGTAAAAAATAGGAAGGTTACTTCGTGTTGGCACGTCTCTACTACAGTGATGCAAGTTTCCTGAAACCATTGTCCTGAAGAAGATTAGAGCTTCTCTGAGATAGATGCTTTTGACTGTCTGAGTATGAAGATTTGATATAAAAATAAAAGAAATGCAAAGTTCTAATGAATGATGCAAAACTTTTGACATTGACTGTTATCTCCTTCATGCAAGTTTAAGGCTACCTCAACAGTGATACTTAACATAGTAAGACGAGCTCCTAGTGGCCTATACTAATCAGAGCTTTGAAAGAATCTAGATTGCTAAATTGATACGAGTCTCTTGAGAAACTAATATGTAATCTGTTATGAAGCGATGGGAGATTATATTCGTCTATGGATCAAATATAGTTTAGAGTCCTTCTTGACAGTGATTTGGAATTCTGATGCAAGGGCTATCAGTGAATAATGATACAGATTCCCTTCCCAATCATAACCATAATGCAAGTCTTTCCTAAAGGATGATGCAAGTAATTCTTAACAATTCAAAACAATTGCACAATTTCATCATCAAAAACTTAGGGAAGCTATTGAGATTGAAAAAAGGCCTAGTAATCTCAATAGGGATGATGGCTGGAAGATCAATAGTTTTTGGATCCATACCCTTTCTTCCCAGTCATATCTCCCCTCTTCAACACCTCCCCCCTCTATTAATGACTTGAACTAAAATATTTCCCCCCCTTTCCTTTTCTTTAAGATTACCCTTGTCTTAACTAACTCCACTGATGAATATTTCCTGTCCCCCACCCCTTTTAAATAATAAGTTTTGGTTCTCTTTAGATAATTTATTGAATAAGTTACATTAAAATGTTTCCCAAAACCATTATTAATAAAATATTACTATTATAATATTATAATAATAATTTAACAATGTTTAGTTATGATTTAAGGATAATATTATTGTTTAAATATTGACTCAGATTTAAAAATTATAGTATAATACATTAATAATACTATTAAGATTACCATTGGCTTAACTAACTAAAATGAATTAATATTACATATTATAAGATTATGATTTAAATAGTAAGTTTATTACTACTATAATATCATGATATTTTAATAATATTTAAGATTAATATAATATTAATATTATTTCGTATTAAAGAATACTATAAAACATTAATGATATACCTTAATAATATTATTATAATTCAAATTGCCTTTGTTATAACTAACTAAATGGGTTAATATTACCCATTATAAGATTATTATTTAAATTTATAATGATAAAATATTACCACTATAAATAATTGATATAATTAATAATATTTAGTATTATTATTTAATGATAGTATTATATCCACACTTTTAATTTATAACTTTTAACTCAAAAAGTTTTTAAACTGGAAAATTATTAATGGAATAAAAAATATTAAATGTTTTTTATTAATATTATAACTAATAATTTTGACCAATCTAATTGTTTCTTTATCAATTATGCCCTTGTTCTAATTAAGTCCTATATAGCCATTTTACAGTCAAACCTAACTGTTGGAAGATATGTCATCCCTATTTAAGATGGAGCCATAATCTGATTTTTTCAACTTGTCGTGACAATGAACCACACTCGTTGGTTTGAAACACGTCGACAAAGATTTTATGATGTGATTTTTTCTAAAAATATTTCTATAAATTTAAAACAAGTCGGAAATTCTGGAGCAAGCATGGTGACAATAATAAAATCAAGCCTCCTTTTTGAGATGTATATACATACCATTGTACCATGGAAAGTAAGACATCAAAGTATGTCAACAACATAAATCATCTGAGCAAGAGAAGAACAAAAAGGAAGTTCCTACACTCTACACTCTCTGTGGAAACATGTGCATGAATCTAAGAGACACTACAGTGAAGTTAATGGTGAAAGATAGAAACATGTCATAAAGATCATTGTGACTACTACAAGAAAATGTTACAGACCCTCAAGCAGCTGAGTCAGTTGGGAGAGTAAGATACATTTAGTTTTATCTCAGGTTCTGAATGGGAAAGTTTGTAGGTCTACTGGAGGAGTCTTTTGTGGTTATGGGCATATGGTTGTGTGTAAATCTCCATGTATAGGGCTGAAGAAGTCTGAGCTGTGAAGAAGGGTTGAGACGTTAATTTTATTGGATATTAATACCGTGTAGGTTGTGATGAAGGCTGGAATAAGGTCCACACTTCCTCAAGTAAATGTGAGGAAGTTGGAGATCTAAAAGAAGAGGTTTACGCTATTTTGTAGAGGTATTAGGGCCAATTTTAGGACACACCTGTCATTGGTACAAGAACCCTATAAGGGGCCAAAAATCTCAAGGAAATTGCACATAAAAGTTACCTTATGACAATGAAGCAGACATATAAGATAAGGTACGTTGACTTAGTTCTCATGTTGATTGATTATTAGGAGATGGAGGTTTTTACAAAGGTTTTGGATAGAGGATCGATGCCCTAGTTTAGCACTGGTTTAGTACATAGACAATCACCAAGATTTTTCCCTAGTTTGTCCAAAAAATAAAGAAACTCACCTTTATTTCTGAGCAAGTTGTGAAGAGACGTGATCCTAAGAAAGGTGACAAAGGGTTTTTTTTCACTGTATTGAGGGCCACAATATCTCAGTATTGTGTTAGCTGCTTCAGGAGTCTATAATAAGGCTAAATTATGTCTTTTGGTTTGAACTGAGGCATGATCTAGAGTAGATGTGAATGGCTTTGATTAAGTACTAAAAATGATGTAATGGGTTTGTTTATAAGTGATGAGAAATAGTGTGTTGGATGCCCTAGTTCAGTCATTTAAATAGAGTTATAGGACTGATAAGAGGGCATATTTGTCAAGCCCTATATTAGTCAAGCTTTGAATGTAGTTGGGTATATCTAGAAGCCCTAAGAAGCAGTCTTTTAGTGAAGGATGTTTAGAGGTCTGGATGTGCAAACCCTAAATGCAGCATTCTAGAACAGTCAAATTGTTGACAAGATGGGAATATTTATAAAACCTATGGAGAGGAACCAGAGTAGTTGAGTTGTCATAGAGTTAGGGAAGTTTTGATAGCCCTAGGAGCAGACTTCTAAAGTGACAGAAGAAGTCAAATATACTCTCATTTACTGTCAGAGAAAAGCGTATAGAAACATGTTTCTTAGAAGTTACTTTTTATAGAGGATTGCTAACTTTCAGAGTTTACTTACTTCAGTAGATGTGGACTTCATGGTGTTTGGTTGATCCTTGGTGTCGCATGATGGCCTGGCATATTGGAATTTTTGAGTTCTAGACTTTGCATGGATGCTTATATGGCATTCTTGCTTGGAGAATAGGAGACCTATGGAGCTTGGTCGCTTCATGTAAGCAACACATGAAGGGAGATTGCTTTCCTTGGGGGACACCTTGCATTGAAGGATTATTAGGCATTCCAAAGGAGAGCATTGAGCCTTAAAAAACTTAGGGTTTCATGGTTGCTTGCATGGAGGCTTATGTTGAAAATGTAACTAGTATCGATCTTCATAATGTAAAAATAATTGTTTATGTATTTATTATTATTTTATTTTTTTATCATGCATGTTCTTCATGCTCAATAAGATTCATAGAAATTTGTATTGAAGACTTGTCCTATTTGGACATTTGTAAAAGAAAGAAAATCATTTTGAAGTCTCAAGTATACATGAAATTAACCAAGACAACCTTCAAGTCAGCCTCAATGACAGTTGTTCAACCTCTAGTCAAGTATATATATGAAGATGGTTTGACCTCCTTAAGATTCAATTCATCCATCGAATAGAGTGATCTAAAAATAGTAAAAGGAATTGAAAATTAAAAGAATAACGAAGCAAGAAACTACAAGTATACTCCAAAAGGTTGAATGAATTATATATAAAGAAAATCTCACATTTTTCTGTGTATAAGATCGAACTTTTGAAGTGTTGACAGACATGTTTTTGACTTCCTCATCACAGACCCAAAATTTCTGAAATTTGAATAGTTTGAAGACAAATTTGTTTAGCTTTGACTTTGACTTGAATGTGTTGATTTGGACTGCTTAAGATTGCTTGAATGAAAGTTTGACTTGGTCAATTGGTGGCAAACTTGTCTTCTGTATTATTTGGAATATCTCATTTTGACTAGATTCAATAAGAGGATTGTTGGGTTTTCTCCTTTGAGGGGTTTTTCCATTGCTGGAAGCCTAAATTTTTGTGTCTCTTGTTTCCTTGTGATCTTGGAAGACTAATATTGTGTAATTTCTTGATGAAGAAGAAATAATAAGCAAAAATAAGAAATTTAACTTTCACAAGTAATTACCAAGCAGGAGAATCAATCATCATCTGCATTATATTTGATTTTCCAACATGGGATCAAAGCAGTAAGGTTACTTCATGTTGGCACATCTCTACTACAGTGATGCAAGTTTCCTAAAACCATCATCCTGAATTAGATTTGAGTTTCTCTGAGATAGATGCTTTTTACAATCCGAGTATGAAGATTTGATATAAAAATAAAAGAAATGTGGAGTTCTAATGAATGATGCATAACTTTTGACATTGACTGATATCTCCTTCACACAATTTTAAGGATACCTCAATAATGATACTTAACACACTAAGATGAGCTCCTGATGGCCTATACTAACCAGAGCTTTGAAAGAAGCTAGATTGCTAAATTGATATGAGTCTCTTGAGGAACTAATCTGTAATCTGTTGTGAGGTGATGGGAGATTATATTCCTCCGTGGATCAAATATATTTGAGATTCCTTCTTCACAGTGATTTGAAATTCTGATGCAAGGCCTATCAATGAAGAATGATATAGATTCCCTTCCTAATTATAACCATAATGCAAGTCTTTCCTAAAAGATGATGCAAGTAATTCTTAACAATTCAAAAGAAGTGGGAAATTCTGCAGCAAGCCTAGTCACAATAGTAGAAACAAGTCTCCTTTTACCATGGACAGTAAGACATCAAAGTATGTAAACAACATAAATAATTTGAGGAAGAGAAGAACAAGAAGCAAGTTCCTACACTCTACACTCTATGTGGAAACATGTGCGTGAATCTAAAAGACACTATAGTGAAGTTAATGGTGAAAGATAGAAGCATGTCATAAAGATCATTGTGACTACTACAAGAAAATGCTGCAGACCCTCAAGAAGCCGAGTCAGCTGGGAGAGGAAGATACATTTAGTTTCTTTGTCTCAAGTTCTGAATGGGAAAGTTTATAGGTCTAGTAGTAGAGCCTTTTGTGGTTTTGAGCATATGGCTGTGTGTAAATCTCCATGTACAGGACTGAAAAAGTTTGAGTTGTGAAGAAGGGCCAAGACCCTAATTTTAGTGGACAATAATAACATGTAGGTCGTGATGAAGGTTGGAATAAGGTCCACACTTCCTCAAGTAAACGTGCAGAAGTTGGAGATCTAAAAGAAGAGATTTACATTGTTTTGTAGAGGTTGTTAGGGCCAAGTTTAGGTCACACCTGTAGCTGGTACAATAACCCTATAAGGGGCCAAAAATCTCAAGGAAATTGCACATAAAAGATACCTTATGACAATAGAGTAGACATCTAAGATGAGGTAAGTTTATTTAGTTCTCATGTTTATTGATTGCTAGGAGATGGAGGTTTGTTGAAAGGCTTTGGACAAAGGGTTGATGTCCTAGTTTAGCATTGGTTCAGTACATAGACAGTCATCAAGATTCTACCCTAAAGTCTGTCCAAAAGATAGAGAAACTCACCTTGATTTCTGAGCAGTTTGTGAAGAGACGTGATCCTAAGAAAGGTGACAAAAGGACTGTCTCGTCACTATATTGAGGGCCAAAAAATCTTAGTATTGTGCTAGCTACCTCAGGAGTCTAGAAGGCTAAAGTACGTCTTTGTTGAAAACCGAAACAAGAAATGCTAAAAATAGCATTTCTATAAATATCATTGCTATAAATGGAATTTCAAGATATACTCCAACTCTATTGGAAATAGAAAAATGTAGAAATGCTAAGAATAGCATTGCTATAAATAGCATTTTGGGATATATTCCAATTTTAATTTTTTCTTGAATTAAAATTGAGAATTAAAATTCAAGTTTAGTCTCACTAGTTGTTTGGAAAATAATTAATTAATTCATCTTAAGTTAATTAGTTGGAGAAAATCAAACATGTAGTCTATGTGAAGACATGCAACAGTTATCCCTTTGATTGAGGAAGTTATCCCTTAATTAAGGAGATAAGGATGAGTTGTATGTGAATTGTAATTAGTTAGCTTAGATAACTGAGTTAAGTCTAGTTAAATTAGTTCCACACAGTTGGAGGAACTAATTGTGAGTTTAGTCAGTTAATGCATGCATGCATGCAACTAGTGTCCTCCCGATAAATGAATATTCTCTCATAAATAACTCATGCATGTCAGTTTAGAGAAAGACCCAGTTGAGATTAAAGGAAGGGACAGTGTACTATCAGTTGGAGGAATTTTCCTATAAAGGAAACTCATCCATGTAGAAGGAATTATCTCCTTTAGGATTGCACAGTTATTTCAGAGGTCAGAGCAGTGTGTGAGGTAATTACACACAGGTGGCAACTTGAGGACCCAGGAGAAATTGTGGAAGGAAATAGGAGGTTTGGAGGACTGAAGGAAGGCACATGTGTTGTCTATTCTGTCTATGAGCAGCAATGAGGGATTGTACTAAGAGATGGATAGCTTTTGAGCTAAAGCTTTCTGTAACCTTGAGATATTTCCACTTGTATGATAATACAGATAATGGGGTTTTTAGTTGAGCCTTTCCCCAGAGTATTCCTCTGTGTTCATGTGTGATTCTTTCTTCTTCATCTGTTATATGTGTTCTATTTGATCTTGCTCAAAATCGATTAAGCTTCTACAAAGTTTGATTGTAGAAGTAGATCAAGTATTTTGCTTTAGTATATTGCATTATTAGGTGATCTACAATGAGAATTTCTACATGGTATTGGAGCAAAGGTGATCAAAGTGGATAACAATATACAAAGAAGGGAGAAGTTCGAAGTTTGAAGTTCTTGATTATAGGTACAAAATCGATTTCTTATCACATCTCAAAGTTCACCAATGGCTTTCAATGGCTTGAGACTCGAGATGCCTTGGATGGTAGCTCAAATTACATAGCATGGAAGGATCGCATGGAAGAAGTATTAGAGGACAACGGTTTGAACAAATTCATTGATCAAGAAGTCCCCAAGCCAGCAATAGCTAATGCCCAAGAATTGGCGGAATGAAAGAAATGTGTGGCTAGAGCGAGGAGGATTCTTTTGGAGGGAGTTCAAGACCATATTGTCTCAAGTCTCCATGGGAAGGAGACACTGTTTTCAATGTGGAAGGCATTGAAGGACCTATATCAGAAAAACAATGACCAGAGGAAGTTGGCGTTGAAGAACAAGCTTCAGAAAATCAAGTGTGAAAAGGGCGACACGATCTCTACGTATTTAAACAAGATCACGACCTGCAGATATGAGCTTGGAAGTGTAGGAATCACGACAGTTGATGATGATATGGTGAGTCTCGCTCTCCTTGGTCTTCCTAAGAGCTGGCATAACTACTGGGACTCAGTGAATGGAAGAGAGAAACTACTGGATTGGGAACAAGTGTGGTCAAATCTGATGCAAGAGGAGATCAAGAGGATCACGAAAGACGGTTCTTCATCCAAGGATGATGAAGAAAATCTAACCTTAGCCAGTAAGGTAAGGAAAGGGAAGGAGAAGGATTCTCATCCCAAATCGAGTTCTTCTCATGGTGGGAAGAAGATTGAAAAATCTAAGGTGTGATGTTTTAATTGTCATGAGGTGGGCCATTATGTAGCTAATTTTCCACTGAAGAAATCCAAGAAGGGATCCTTGGAAGGATTTGAAGGTGACGGATTGGCCTCTTAGTTCAAATTGGATTTTACCCTCATCACATGCATGGTTTCATCGAGGATGGGTTGTGGTTAGTTTCTTGACAGTGGAGCTTCATTCCACATGACCAAGAATAAGATTTTGTTTAGTACCTTGGAGGAGAAGGACCTCCAAATGCGCATAGAGATGGGTAATGATGAAAATTATAGTGTTTCAGGAGTGGGCACAATCTCTTTTTAGAGGGAGCATGGAGCTCGCATCACCTTGATAGATGTGAAGTATGTGCCAGGACTGAAGAAGAACTTGGTATCGATCAAAATGTTGGAGGACAAAGGCTATGATGTAGTCTTCAGTAAGGGAAATGTTTTCCTTAGACAAATCACCACGAGACAAGTGAAGCAGATCAATTAACGAGTCAAGAACCTATATGCTCTTGAGGTTCAAGATACATGCAATGCCTCGAGGAACAAGGAAACTATTGAGGACTTGGTGGTTAAGAGGAAGAGTACATTACCTCTCAATATGCAGCGCCAGAAGAAGTCTCAGACAATTTTGGAGGAGCGGTAATTGGTGAAGCAACTTCAGGCAGTTGTGGAGCAACCACAACTGGAGAAGCTGAGAGGAGACCGGGTGGAGGCATCAACTCATGCAGAGACCTCCAGCAGCGGGAAATTTTGAGCCAAGTGGGTAGAGGGATCACATGCATCCATACCTCTAGGTGTGAGGTGGGGCGATGTGAAGTGATAGTCCTAAGAAGGCTAAAATGGGGGTAGGATCCTTGAGGCACCTAGCCTCTTTGATTAGACCTTGCTACATGAGCCCCAACATAGAGTAGCAGGACTGACTGAGTGGGTAGAGATAGATGCGGATGGAGTAGTAGAGGAAGCTTCAACATCATAGGGTGTTTCTAGCCCAAAAAGTAGTTCATTTGGGATATCAGTTACTTACTTCTCAATAATTGAGTTGCAGTGCAGCAGTGGGCAGCACGATGCAAGATGATGAGAGGAGGTGCAGTGCGGATGTAGTGTTGGGATACAGGATCAACAGCAACACGGATGCAGCAGGAGGAATCAATGAGATTAATGAAGTCAAAGATCAAAGTGACAAAGGCTAGAGCAGTGAGACACTGAAGAGCATAGAGGTGCAGAGTTTTCAGTCGACAGAGGCAATATCAGTCAGAGACTTTGATGACAGACGCATCATTCTGATTTAGGTTGCATATTTTTTGTTTGTGGAGTTACTAGAGCAACAAAACTTGAGAGATGTGTTGCATGTAGAACATTCCAAAGGTTCAAGATCGGGTTCAAGTTGAATGCCTTTCTTGTTGAGAGGGAGTGTTGAAAATGGCAACAAGAAATGCTATAAATAGCATTTTAAGATATACTCCAACTCTGTTGAAAATAGAAAAAAATAAAAATGATAAAAATAGCACTGCTATAAATAACATTTCGGGATATATTCCAATTTTAATTTGTCCTTGAATTAAAATTGAGAATTAAAATTCGAATTTAGTCTCACTAGCTCTTTGAAAAATAAATAATTAATTCATCTTGAGTTAATTAGTTGGAGAAAATCAAACATGAAGTCTATGTGAAGACATGCAACAGTTATCCCTTTGATTTGAGGAAGTTATCCCTTAATTAAGGAGATAAGGATGAGTTATATTTGAGTTGTAATTAGTTAGCTCCAGTTAACTGAGTTAAGTCCAGTTTAAATTAGTTCCAAAGTTGGAGGAACTAATTGTGAGTTTAGTCAGTTAATGCATGCATGCATGCAACTAGTGTTCTCCAGATAACTGAATATTCTCTCATAAATACTCATGCATGTCAGTTCAAAGAAAGAACCATTTGAGATTAAAGGAAAGGATAATGTACTATTAGTTGGAGGAATTTTCCTATAAAGGAAATTCATCCATGTAGAAGCAATTATCTCCGTCAGGATTGCACAGTTATTTCAGAGGTCATAGTAGTGTGTGAGGTAATTACACACAAGTGGCAGCTTGAGGACCCATGAGAAACTTCACATGGAAATAGGAGGCTTGGAGGACTCAAGGAAGGCATATGTGTTGTCTATTCTGTCTATGAGCAGTACTGAGGGATTTTACTGAGAGTTGTATAGCTTGTGAGCTAAAGCTTTGTGTAATCCTGAGATATTTCCACTTTTATGATAATACAGATAGTGGGGTTTTTAGCTGAGGCTTTCCCCAGAGTATTCTTCTGTGTTCATGTATGATTGTTTCTTCTTCATCTATTATATGTGTTCTATTTGATCTTGCTCAAAATCGATAAAGCTTCCACAAAGTTTGATTGTAGAAGTAGATCAAGTATTTTGCTTTAGTATATTACATTATCAGGTGATCTACAGTGAGAATTTCTACAGCCTTTTTTTTTTAACTGAGGCACGATCTAGAGTAGATGTGAATGGCTTTCATTAAGTACTGAAAATGATGTAATGGGTTTGTTTATAGGTGATGAACAACAGTGTGTGGGATGCCCTAGTTGAGTCATCTAAGTAGAGTTAGAGGAATGATAAGAGGGCAGATTGGTCAAGCCCTAGATCAGTCATGCTTTGACTATAGTTGGGTAGATCTGGAAGTCCTAAGAAGAAAGAAAATAACAGATACATGCAAGATGCTACTCAACATCATCTGGATGTGAATCAAGCTTCAAATTCACATTTGATAATGTTGGAACAAAAATATCATTCTCTTGGGTGCTTTCATCAAGATTTTCCTCTTGATCATCTCTAGAACTCAATTTAGAATTGGAAAAAAGATCCTATAGGCTATGGGAACTATATCAATGGTTGAGTATTACAAACATTCACTATTATAACATATAAATATATTCTTAAGAAAAAAATATATAAATACATTCATTCAAACACACGTGTCCTCAGTTGGTGCTCGAAATACACCATTGGTCTTGGCATTATCTTACCTTGTACCCTACATAGGTAATAAATAATATCCAATTTCTAGGTAAGCTAATTCTAGTGAAAATCTTTCAGTTTCCACTAATCAAGTAGGAAATCAGTTGTTCTTCTAGCATAAGCAAACAATTCCTTTTGCAGATTTCTTGGTTAAATGCTCAAGAGACTAGAATACCTAGCACAAAATCCCAATATTTAAGTGAAAATTGACCTACAGATTATGCTCACTTATTTGCCCAAAATTTAACACCACACATATCTTCTTAGAGAGTGTGCAACATATCCAATCATGGATACAACAAACAAGGGAAATATTTGGTGTAACATGAATAGATGTGAGAATATAGTCAATATTGGGTACCTCCTAGGAAGAAAAGGAAATAAGCCCTATGAACTTGGCTTAAATTATCTAGATCAAGCACTTACCTCCTCACATAGGCTTGTTTCACCATGGTTATCTGGGATTTGAAGAATTCCACATTCATTGGCAAGGCAATCCATAAAATTGACGTCTTCTAAATCTCTTTATTCATTCCAAAAGAAATTTAATTCCAAAATGCAATCATTAGACCATCCTATCAAGGTATAACCAAAGAAAAATATTAATGAATTTAATGTTCCATTTATTGTTTTGTGTGTTTATTCTACAAACTTCACCTCCATTTGAGGCATCTCCTTCAAAAGTTCATCTTCTTCTTCGTCACCACCCGAAAGGATTTTATGATGACTTTCCTCTTAAAGGTCCACAGAAGATATACCATCCGCAGAATCTAATTACCCACTGAATCCTCTTTCCTACCAACAAATGTATAATAGTTAAAGTTGTGAAAGATAAAAATTGAACATAAAAATCTCACTTTTGTTCAAGTTGGAGCTTTCCAAGACAGATCTTCTCCAAAATAAATGAAATTGATTTCCCAATAGTTGGCTATGGTTTGAAATAAGCATTTGGTGTTTCTAAACACAAAAAAAATAAAAGTTACACATAGGAATTTCAAATACATTTCCAATTACTGCAACTTGAAAGAGTATCTAGGCAAAAAGAGGTAATAGAAGAACAACAATCAAGAAAACCCTGTAAAAGCCATTAGGATTTAGCATGTATCTCCTCAAGTTTAGATTTGTTTTTCTGCAAAGAAAATGGGAACCTACATTGAAATAATATGTGAATTAAAGCCTATCAGACTATTCATGCAATGATCTACCTTTTGTCACTTTCTTTTCCACTGTATTCAAATATTTAGAAGATATTTTGGATTTTCCTTGTGAACCCTACTCCTTCTTCTTCCTCTTCTTGTCCTCCTTCTCAAGGGAGCATGAAGCTACTGTGAGCAAGTCATTCGATCATTCTGTTATGGATTCACCTTTGCTAGCTGGGTTCTTCTTTAGCTTCTTACTTTGTTTGTCTTCTTCATGAATGTTTTTCCTAGATTTGTTTTTGGCTTTTAGTGATTCCATTTCTATGTAGTTATTAGGAACTTTATTATCTTATGTTGTTTCAATTTTATGCTCATTTATAGAAGCATGAAATTTAAAGTTTTCATAATCTTTGCCATTTTTAGAAGCAAAGTATTTCATGGATGTGTTTATGGTTTTAAGAATGTCAGTTCCAATGTGGACATTATCAACTTGATGATATTTTTTATCATCCTCCTCATCTGCTTCAGCTAGGAGATTGTAAAAACTTGCTTTGGGAAATGAAATGTTCCTTCACATGTTTTATTTGTTCCAAAATAGCAGTAAACGCTTGATAATTACTCATGAACTCACTAGAATTCATGTGGTCCATGAGAGAACTGTCAGCAACAATCTTATTTTTATAAGTAAGAGGAAATTTCCTTCTATCATTAACAAGGGCTTGCCCTGCTCTCTTCATCCTTTTCATCTTTCCCTGTGGTATTGGAGAAGCCTCTTCGGAAACCAAGAGACCCTCATCATCAATCTCCAAATGGGTCACTCACCTTTGGCTCATTTCCACTTCCATGATAAACCTTTCAGTTATAAAGGGACCTACATTTCACAAACATCATTCAACTTACCCAATCATTGTTCCCCTTAAACTTCACACATGTTTTTACTTTGGATAAAGAGCACATATCAAACCTTCTGTAGTGGTAGATATAAGAAAACCTAAATTTCGATTGATCAAAGCCAGAGTTGGAACAATGGAAATACATTTAAAATTTACATGCTTCTCTTCAGCCTCACACAAATCTACTTCAACTCAAGGGTGAAAAACAAAGCCCAGACATTGATGTAGAAGAATTTATATTCATTAACCTATGAAATAAGCATGTCCAAGCCCTGTTTTTTGACAGTGCATGTGGTACCTCATAAATATAGATAAAAAAAAAACAACAACAACAACAACAACTAGAGACAATTAAGCACGTTATATCAAACTGCAGGGTCACCAAAATTTTTGCAGAATTGGTTGTCTGCAGACTGTCCACTAACTTGTTTCCTGGGGGAGTTTGCATGTTGCTAAGGTCTGGAGGACCTAGTCCATCTCCCATGGATGGATCTGAGACGATTTTGCTATTGAGGTCTTGTGTGGTGGGGTGAGGTCCCACAGATCCTCATTAGTCTAGAGTTTAGATATGAAACGGTATCAATCATTCTCTTTGTGCCCCTGTCTGAAGGTAGTACCCTGAAAAATGTCATGATCCTCTGTGTGGGGTCTGGTCTGATGGGAGGTTGAAGAATATGTGCTTGGAACCTAAGATCCTCCTACATATATAGCCCCAGACATCTCTGATCGGGATACCTAAAAAAGTTTGCGAGGGTTTGAGAGTCTTTGAACAAGCAATGGAACCTTCCTCTCATCTCGTAGTAGATAGGGCATCCAAAAATGAAGTGCACCTTGGTATTTACTTATTGTTAATGACATACCTGGTAGATTCTGTCTGGTCTATCAATCTAGTGGTCTGTCTCTACCCGAAGTCTATGAGAACCTACTCTGAATTGGCCTAAAGGAATGTGAAGAGCATGCATCTAGTGATAAGCATATACTAGGGTCGAATAATGAGCTTGTCTCTCGGTTCCAAGAAGTGCTCAGTATAGAAGGCCATCTTTGGGCACAACCCTCCTAGAGGATTGACCCAGGTGACCTGGATGAACTTCCTATAGATGTCCTCCCTGATGACCTTGTTCAACTCTTGTCTACTATGTAGAAGGTGACTAGGAGCATCCAAGGAACATCGGAAAGGAGGGAGGTAATCCAATTGAATACCCATTGACTCTAAGACAACTAAAACTCCTGTAAACCAACATCTAGCCCAGCCTGAGGGAGTAGAATGAGCAATAGTCTCAGAATAGCAATATGCCAAGGGTAATGGTCCCTACTCTTTACCAAGTTTGCAAATCCCCAGACATGATGCAAGAATGAGACCAAACTGAAGACTGTCTCAAGCCGAAAGGGCTAAGCTCCAAACTCTGCAAGGATGATGTACTGAGGTATAGTATGTTTTCATCTAATGATGCAGTGGAGAAGAAGAGTCTGGACTCTCTCAAATGAAGCCCAAATTGACTCAAGTAAATATGGTCTGCGAACCTCTAATCCATATAGAACAGTGGGATGGATCAATGTGTCCATGAGGCTCATCTTGGATGAGATGTCTTCGAAGTTATGTCAAAAAAACTGCCTCTCGAGAAGGGTTAAGCATCGATATCCTTTGTTGATTTGATGCTGAAGCCTTGGTCACACACTGAAGCGGGGACCTGAGAATTGCACCCCCAAGTACATATACATGCTAGTGATCTCAACCTCCTCCCCTTTGAATAGGAAGTGAAGGTTTGAAGTTTTTTTCACCCCATTGAAGAGCATAACCTTGGTTTTACCCAAGTTGACATCAACTGTCGAAGATCGCAAAACAGAGTTAATGCATCCAGCTGCTTCTGTAATCTTTCGAGAGATGAGGAGAGGAGGACCACATCATCAGCAAAGAGTAGAATAAATATTATGACCTGATGAAGAAGGAAACCATTAGTGTCCTGTATATGCTCGTGTATAAAACCCTCCAACTCATGAATATAGATCCAAAATAGGGTAAGGGGACAATAGACAACCTTGTTTAACCCCAATGGCTCTTTAGATGAAATCAGACATCCCATGAGCCATGTGAATATGACCAAGAACAAACTCATATAAGTGCATAATAGTTTTCAATAGGGTCGTCGAGATGCCAATATCTCTGATTCGCTGGTGTAAGTCTTCCCTTGGAATAGAGTCAAAATCTTTCCAAAAATCTATGAAACAATAGTAGACTTTCGAAGACTGATGTCATGCCTACTCAATCACAACGCGGAGGGTGAAGATGTGATCAATGGTCTAATGAGCTGGTTGAAAACCTACCTGTACCCTAGCTCTGATTTGTCTCTACTCAATGCCACTAGAGAGCTTTATATTTATAACAGTAGCATACAACTTCGAGACTGTGTGGCCCACCATGATCATTCTGTAGTTATTGGGATTTGAGCTGGGGCCTGATTTGTGGATCAGATAGATGATGTGCTTTGACCATGCCAGTGAAAAACCTTCATGAACTACATGGTTGAAGAGATCAACCAAACAACTAACGAAAGCATGGAAATCGTGTTTAAAGAACTCTTCTTGGTAGCCTTCCTCATCGGCTGCATTCCTGCTGCTCATCACCCAAATGGCCTCTCTAACATCTTTGTTTGAGAATAGGTAACAAGAAGGGGGCAGGGAGGTAACATGCATATAGTTCTACCCTAAAATATCATAAATATTGGAAGTGTGAGAAAACATGGGTGTAGGGTCGAGGTCCGATGGAAGAGGGGAGTGTCGAGGAAGGATGGTATGCTAAAATTGTTTAGGGGAGTGGGCAATGAGAACAGAAAGTTCCCATCTTCTGTGAAAGACAAAGAGTCATTTCTTGCGATGAAGAAGATGATGGTAAGAAGCTTTGAGGTCAAGGTAGAAGGGTTGAGAGTGGGTGAAAGTATATCAAAGTTCTTGATGTAGAGTCTTGCATTTGTCATTGTACCATTTGTTCATGGGGCAAGATCCAAATATTAGGGAGGCGGAAGTGGAACAAATGGAGTGAGGGAAGGATTTTAGTGTTGCTTCCCAAATGGTATATGAAAGAGACGTGTATTTAGTGGAATTAGAATCAAGCTAGGAGAACTGGGTCTCTGATGGGAGCATCTCGCATAGTGTGCAGGATAATATGTAAGGGTTGCCTTCATCAAATCGAAAGGTGGTTCGAGGTGGGCCCTGAGGGGAAGGATGGGGTGGAAGGGGAGGATCAAACTAGAGAGAGAAGGAAAGAAGTGAATGATAAGCAAGGGAGATGGGGAGACTGAGAGATGGCGAATAAAAGGGAGAAATTTTTGGCTAGCGAGGACATAATCAACTACACTCGCACCCCCGCCATATGGATGGCATGTGAAAAAGTGAGAGTCTAGGAAATAGAGAAGACCATTTAGGATTAACAACTCTTGTGATTCCCCCAACTGCAATAGATGCTTACCATAATTTTTGTGGGCCCCAAAGCATCATTTGACATCTACTGAAGCCCAACTGAATGTGGATCTATCCCCTGGGTACAAAACACATCCTCTAGTCGATCGTGGAGAGGGATGTGGAGATCTCTAGTTCAAGAATTGAAGTCACCTAGGAGGATGGCTTCCCAAACATTAGAGTATTGGGTGATTTCGGTGTACAAGTCTATAAAGGGGTCCCCATTTGAGCTATTATGGATGGAAGATGGTGAAGAGTTTGGAGCAAAGTAACAGACTGCAATGTAGATGTCCCCCAAATGAGAGACTTTGACGCTAATCTGAATCCACATAAACCTGGAAAAATCATCTTTGACTACCACATATACCCTATTCCAAAGTGAGTCACTATCCAAACAAGCAACTCCACTCGATCCTCTGACCCCTCTTGAGCTCCTCGTCTCCTACCTACAACTGAGAACCAATGGTAACCTACGGTATTTGGGAGAGGTCGAACAGGGCTTGCATGAGTCTTGGTCATGAAGAGGATGTTCATTGATTTGAGAGTGTCATGCAGAACTCTTCGCGATGACCAAAAAGATCCATTGCCATTCCAACAATGGATAGATATGCCTATACCCTATTGTCTTGCCAAGTGAGCCCATCATTTGGAACCTCTGATTCGAGGTTCCCACCTAGGTGGAAAGGAGTCCTAAATGACTGCTCAAAGATTCATGATAACTACCCATTTCCCTGCCTATCATGTTGCCATAACATGTTTTATGGATTGTTTAAGTTCTACAACCTATGCTCGAGTGAGGTCCTCATCCAAGAAAATATTATTGGGGAGAGAAAACAACTTCCACTTAGTCATAAGGGCGTGGAGTCAATTGAATGCAGTCTGAAACCTGAGGAAGAGAGTGGAGTCGTAACCCAACCAGGCTCTGTCTAGAGCTATATCAGGGAGGCTAAGGGTATCCTGAAGGAACCTAGGCCCCACTTCCATAGGATATAGAGAGGAGTGAGGTAAGAGGAGACCTCTCACCTTGAGATTCAATTCTCTCGCTCATTTGGTGCGTTCCTCCACAAGTTTTGCTTGCACCACCTCCTCAAGTGCCGCAAGAGGGGTAGGAGTTTTATCCTTTTCCTGAACCACCTATGCCAAAAAATTGATGTGTGTCTCAGTTTCTTGTTTGAAGGTGGCATGTTGGGATCATATTTCTTCCTGTTAGAGTTTAAGGTCAAGAATTTCTGCATGCAACTTATCATTTGGAGGATGGATATTTTCCTACTCTTTTCTTTCATGTAACATCTTCTTAAGGGATAATTTTTCCCCATCCACCTCCGAAATGCTGGTAGAGAGGGTGTGTATTTCAAAATGGAGCTTGTTGTTTTTAGTTTCTGGAAATTCCATTTTCGGCAAATTTTGTTTTACTTGGGCTGTCCAAAATGAAAAAATTGACTCCATGGTTTTTTCATGGACCCCAGTTTCAAGGTATACCCCTTGACCTTTAGCCACTATTACTACTAGTTTAGGCGAAGTTGGAAGCTTTGACAAGATTTCAAGGAATTGGTTGACATCCATGTGTAAGTCCATCAGAATTCCTGTAAAAATAATGCACAACCAGGGACTATAACTTTAGTTGTTATATAGTTTATTCATCAAACAGTTAGCGTGCATCCTCTCTTCCTTTCCTTGTTTGCTCCTCTGTTGTTCCTGTCTATCGTTGGTGCCTAGAATTAGGCATAGTTTGAATGGCGAGAGCCCTGATGTTATCACATATGCCTCCAATCGAGCCCTTATCCTGCTATAGGAATATCCATCATAATACTATGACTTGGGAATGGATGTGTGTGTTGTTTTTGGATTTATTCCACTTTAGTATCAACAAAGTGAATACGTTCAGTTGCTTATGTCAAAGTGGTTTCCATCTGTGCTTCCTTGAGCGGCTTGATGAAAAAAACGGTGAAACCTAGAAACAAAAACCTATAATCTTGTGAAAGAGCACATCGTTGGCCATGCAATACCAAATCGATCACTGGAAAAATTCCAAATTAAAACTCATAGCAGCAGCCCGTTATACAACATTCCTACATACCACCAAAGAGAGAAAACTAGAACTGACTTCACTTCCCTCGCATACAACCATAAAATCATTTTCCAATCGAAAATTCATGCTATCTTAAAGGCATTTCTGAAAACAAGGTCGCTTCCAAGGATGAATGAGAGTGTTGTCTAGTTCTCAGTACTATTTGTAGACATATCCTCAATGAGTGTGAGGGTTTGCATTGTCTCGGAATATAGAACTTGGTATTGAAGAAATTCAAAAGATGGATTGGGAAAGTTGGAAAGGAATATCAAGAAATGGAATCAAGCTATAAAAATGTAGTTCAAGTTCTTCTTGGCAGTGAAAAACACCTTTTTGTTTAGATCTTTGAGCAACTGTGTTCTATTTAGGGCACTTATTTTGTTGAGACTATAAAAGGTTCTATCATGCAACTGCTCAATTTTGTTGAGGTGATTGTGATAAGTTATTAGTCTCTGAAAAGGCTCTTTAGGATTATCAACATGTATGAGAGCCTCTCGAATCTTCTACTAGCCATTAAGTCAATATTTTCAGATGACTCTTGTGCCAACATCAAAGCAGAGGAAATTGAATTTTGACAAAATTAGGGGAGGTTGCAAAGAGAATAAGATCCTTGCAGAAGTGGAGAGTAATTGCAAGGTCTTCTTGACATACATCTAAGCTTAATATAAAGGTAATAGGACAGAACCAATGAAAAAAAAGCCAGGACATTCACTACTGGAAAGGGGAACAACATCGCAGATGCATTTAAAGAATGTTGTCAATAGGGAGTGAAAGAAATGGTTGCCATAAGGAAATATGGTAAGAGAATCAGAGGCACGGTCCAAAAACTGCCATGAAATTGGGGCGAGCAATAGGCACTCATTAGGGAAACTAATGTTATGTATATAAAGGTGATATCCCCGTTGGATTTAAATAATTTTAGCTTGGATATTCTACACCAGGACATACAGAGAATTAAAAACCCTTATTGCTCCCATTTCGTTGACAGTACCGAACCTTATTGGAAATGTGGAAACTGAATGGAAAAAACATAAAACTGACACTCACAATAATTAACTAGCGTAAAGAGAAAAGAGAAAAACCTTGATGCAATCAGAAGACACGGAAGAAAGTCATCTCTAGTATGGATCCACATCCGAGTAGCAAGAGAAATTCAGAAAATTAAGATATCATGTAGAAAGAGATAAATCCAAATCTGCGGTTACCAGAACATTTTTAGTAATAGATTATTTGAAACAATGTATTCAATAGGAAAAAGAACTAGTCAAATAGCTTTGTGCCCATCATCTATAGCACAACAGTACAAAAATTTCAAAGAAATAATGGAATGAAAGGTCCATACATTTACAAGTTATTGGTGGACTGTATGTCTCCAAAGATGATTGAGCGTCAGATGGGAGTGTTGAAGAACCAGAATGGTGGGATACGGTAATCCATAAATTGATTTTGAGGACTAAAATCCTTGAATGTGTTGCAGGGTCTAGTAGTAGCATCCTAAGCTAGCCGATGCTATGGGCATCCAAAGATGCCTCTCAGAAATTGTGGCGCCAAATTTTTGTCCAAAGACTTTGATTTGGTTTAAATGTAGAGAATTTACCACAACATGGGCCAATTTAGCAGTATGTGTAGGCTCCTGCCAAAGTCTCGATGTTGGAAATCAAATTATACGTCCCATTCCAATCCCATAATGTTGTAAAGTGAGAGTTAAATTAGGCACAAAACATAACTTGGTAAAGCGAGGGTTAAAGTAGGCATAAACCAATTATGGGAATTTAGAACACTAAGAATGAGTGGGATCTTTCAAATAGCCTATGTGTTATGTGAACTTATACTCAGAGCATCCAGTGGTTATTTTCCTCATGAATGATGTAACCATTGTACTAACAAAATGTTTATCTTTCACACTAGATGATTATGTTTATATTCATGGCCTTTTGGAAATTGCATTAGATGATTAGGATGGTGATGGTGGTAATTTGTTTTAAATAAAAAGTATATTAATTATATGAATAGAAGTGTTAATATAATTATTTGTTTTGTTTATTAAATATGTGATTTGTGTATTAAGGGTTATTTTCCAATTTTGTAGGATAGAGATGTTATAGTGTAATGTTCTGTAAAGATTTTGCCTTAGTCAAATTACATAAAAATAAAATAATAAACATAAAATTTATAATTATAATTATTAATAAAACATTTTGACTAGGTTAAATTACATAAAAATATGCAAAACTATTTTAGAGTGAAAGTAGATTCGATCCCTCCATTTTCCAGGAAGATCCAGAGTGAAGATGGCTCTAGGTTGGTTATATAAGGTATGATATTTTTTATTTGAATAATTTAGTATGAATATGATAAGTTTATGTTTCAATTTGAAGGTTGTGCACTTTTTAAAATAGTGGTATTGTGTTTTCTAACTCAAAACATGAAGAGGTAGTGAGATTTCTTTTTTTCTCCTTCTTTTAAATGTGTTTCCATTCAACCTAGTGATCTATGACTTTTGGAGAAGATACTAGCTCTAGATGCCTTACTACTTCCTTGTTGAATGGAGACCTTAGATACTATTTTATGATATGCCTATTATTGATGTTGGAAACGTGGATCTGAGGGATGTCAGAACACAGTAGATAAACACGAAAATATATGAAGACATGTAAAAATGCATGAAGATAGGAAATATATAAACCCAACTAGCCTGCGATGTCAACTCCAAAGTTGCATACTTCAACTAGGAATTAGTTGGTGCTCGCCTCTTCAAGCTTTGTCTCTAAATTTAACATTACAGATGGATTCAAAGAAGGGGGTCTTTAAATCCATCTACAGTGTTAAACTTAATTTAGAGACAAAAGGGTATTCAAAATTTTAACATTGTAGATGGATTCAGAGACCCTTTTGTCTCTAAATTTTAACACTACAGATGGATTCAAAGACCTCTGTAGTGAAATGTGACACTTCGGTATCAAAATTGCAATTTTTCATTTCTCGAGTGACACAATTAAAAATCACTAACATAAATGACTAATTAATATACTTGTTTTACTTGTTATTTTGTTATATTTTTATTCTTGGACTATAATAGTCATTCCCATTAATCATTATTAATTTTGTCACTCATTATCTATTTGTATATTTTATCCCTAGACTAAATTAGTAGTTTAAGTTAGTCATTTTTAGTTCGGTCACTTAAAATTGCTCAAATTTAGTAGTAATTCACTTGAAATAATTGTGGTGACTAACTGTTTTAGTCACCTAGTCACTAATTTCATCATTTTCTACTAGTGTGTCATTCTATTTCATTGTAGCTAACCGAGGTATTGACTGTGAACTCTGTCACAAATCCTCCTATGACATGATCAAGTCAGTACTCAATAGCATGCAGGATCTGATATTTAGAGGCTTCCAATCTCCACACTAACTCCGGGGTCCACACTATTGGACCATCAAGCCTCCACCTTCCCTAGTTGTTTGCCAATTTCCCGATCCACTCGTATAACTTGATCAACAAAGAACAGAAGAAATTTTTGTGTATCTCTATGTATAGATACCTATCTAACCAGTGTTCTTTTGTTAATTGTAGATTTTTGTTTTCTTGCTCCGCGAATTCGCGGATCTTTCTATCCAACCACTCCTTAATTTCTTTCTTTGTTGGACTCTAGTGATGCAGCATCACACATCTCTTTATGCAGATCTTGGTCCCGGAAACAGAACCATTTGTTGGCTTAGTGGGTCCCGACCTAGGTTCAGAGATAAGTTTTCCAAACAAATCCCTACACTATTAGCCCTTTCAGCATCAACTCGCGGAATGTGGACTAAAGTCTCACCCAAAGCAGTATGGGGGGATGCTGGAACCAAGTTTCCACACCCATAGATGAGTGTGATGTCATTTTATGCCCTAAACCTGCCTTCGTGTGGATCGATAAGCCCTTAGTTCTTATCAGTATAACTTCCCTTAAACAGATCGTATACCTCCTCGAATGTTCACGATTACTATTCACAAACCCTAAATAGGTGAATCAACCACTTACGCGCCCTTGTGGTTACTCCTAATTATGCATTTACCCAGATCTACTTAAGTGTTTGATAACTTTAGCATTCAACAAGATATGATTCGCTTAAACAGTTATTATTAATTTTGTTCATACATTAATGTAAATCATGTAAAATTGCGCATCAATACAGTATAATTAATAAACCCATGACTCATCATAAGGTAATAGCGCATTCATTCATAACAGAAATAAATAACCAAAACACGAGAATTGTTGGAATAATCTCTTTATTAATGCTTCAGGTCTTCTTACAGACTCAAGGCTTCCCTGTTCACACACCTACAGGGGTTCGTGCACTCAACTACGGACTCTACTCTAGGCTTCTGCACATGTTGGTTTAGTGGGGCCTGACCCAGGTTTAGAGTTAAGTTAGCCAAACAAATCCTGGTACTACTAGCCCTTTCGACAATAGTCTGTAGAGCGTGGGCTGAGGTCTCACCCAAAGTAATATGGGAGGGTACTAGAACTAGGTTTCTGCACCCTAGAGATGTCTGATGAGTTCAAGTGGTCCACAGTTTGACCCTGTGCATAAGTTGCTTCACGCACTTCCTTGTATCTCGCAGCCTAATATATTGCCTTTGCGCAGCCCTACTCAGGGGCTAAATGATGTGCTTCTGCATTATTACCCAATACCTTACTAGTATTCCAATCTTAGTTGACTATTTTAGACTACTTGTGTGCTTTAAGTTATACTTAACAACATAAACCATTCATTCAGGTGCACGTAATAAATAAACAGTACATTTGCAAATTATATTAAACATGCATTAACCCAAGAACAGATACATAGAATTATGATAAAACTTATCTTTATTAATTATTTCCTTGGTTACAGACTCAACTCCACCCTGCGCACTCAGCTGCAGGGGTATGTGCACTTAGCCTTCTGCTAATCTATGACCCAAAGACACACTTCAACTTGTGACTCAATCACTTAAACATTTTTTTCCCTTTTTTCTCTACTTAGAGCCTCGTTCTATTTATACAATCCCATGGTTCGTGGACCATGGGTAGGTCTATCTAGCTGACATTACATTAAAAAACTAGGGTCGACAACCCTATGACTCTATCATACTTTTGCGCCCTACACTCGCAATTCACAGAGCATTACAATAAGATTCAATAAAAACTTAGGCTTTGAGCCCCAAAACATTCCTTGGCGGGATTCCATGCCCAACAGGCCCCCAACACAAACATCGTGACTAGCCCTTGAGTCACTCTGTCGGCATGATGATATTTGCATGGAGTCTCTCCGAACTGCATGCAGATCAGTAGCGCAATGAGCTACTGCTTGCTAGATCTACTACATACGTTGTTCCGAGACCTTTGTGTCGAGATTGCTTCTCTACATATGTATCAGTATCTGCTGCATATGTTTATAGTCTTGCGACTTTGTTCGGATCCTTGGAGCACGAAGACTATGCTTATGTTGGCTAGTCAGATAGCCAGCCCACCCGTGTAGGGCTTCAAGTGGTTGCCATTCACTTTGGCTAGGAAAGGTTTGCTATTTAGTTTGACTAGCTGGACCGTGCCTCCCTCTGTCACCTCCTTAACAACGTATGGTCCCATCCAATGCATTTTGAACTTTCTAGGAAGCTTATCAAACTTATTGTCATACAACAGCACTAAATCATTTGCCTTGAATGTGCGCAACTTAATATGGTGATCGTGTCAGGATTTTTCACACTATTTTTGTACCTACTAATGAAAACCAGCCAGGAACTATTCCTCCTCAAGTTCTTACAATTGCACAAGCCTTTCTTCTAGAGCTTTGTGGCCCATTATACCTGTGAGCAGTGTTATACACATGCTAGGTACAATATACTCCATCAGCATGATAGCTTCCACGCCATAAAGTAACTGGAAAGGTGTTTGTCCCATCAGTTTCTTGCATGTCACCCGATAAGCCCATAGTAATGCAGGTACGTGTAGGTCCCAATCACTGCGTTGCATGTTGTATACTTTGGTTAGTGCAGTCACCAGTATTTTGTTAAATACTTCTACTATCCCATTGGCCTATGGGTGATACGGTGTGCTTTTTTGGTGATACACTTGGAACTCTTCTGTGAGCACACTGATGGTTTCATTCAAGAAATGTGTACCACGATCACTTATTAAAATTTTTGGATGGCCAAATTGGGTCAACACATGTTCAAACAAAAAGTTCACAGCTATAGTGGCCATTTAGTCTTTGACCGGTTGTGCTTCCACCCAACGCATTAGTTACTCCGTCGCGGTGATGATGTATCATGCACCCGTTTTTCCCCGGGGTTTGATAGGTCCCACAAAGATGATTTCCCACTTTTCGAAAGGTTTTAGCGTCATTTGTGGATTCAAAGGCATCTTGTCCCTTCGCAATGGTTTACCGGTCCTTTGACATATATCATAGGCCTTACAGTGTGCTTTTGAATCCTGATGAAGGGTTGGCCACCACAACCTAGCATGGAGAATCTTTTGTGCGGTTGCTTGTCCTACACAGTGTCCTCCTGCGGCATCCCCATGTGCTTCCATGAGGATTTTACTTTGTTCAAATTCAGGTATGTACCTTCGCAATATCTCATCATTTCCCATTTTGTATAGGTGCTCGGCGATGACAAAAAAATCCATTGCGCGCATTACCAACTCCTTCTTCTGTTAGACGGAGTATTCCTTTAGAGCAGTCCTTGTTGTTAGAAAGTGTATTGTATCTTCAAAGAGTCTGTCTGCGACGTGTATAGCAAAGAGCTATGCGTTAGGTAATCCTTCCTCCAAACTAGTAGGTTCTTCACCTGTCTCAATACGTGACAAGTGATCTGGTCCTCCGTTCAGGCGTCCAGGTTTTACCATGACCAAAGTCATATTCTTGGAACAATAAGAGCCGCATACATATGCGTCCCCCCCACACAAGCTTATTGACCAAGTAATTTAGTGCGGAATGGTCTGTATACATCTTGAAATGTCCTCCTAGCAAATAGTGTTGGTATTCTTGGAGCGCGTACACCATAGCTAATCCCTCACACTCGGTTGTGGAATAGTTCCTTTCGGCTTTGGACAATCTACAACTTGCAAACATGATAGGGTGATCCAAGCCCTCTCCACCTTCTTATATGAGCACCACTCCCAGCATGATACATGATGCATCAACATGGACATGAAACTCCACATCCCATTTTGGGAAGACCGGGATTGGAGTGGAGGCCAATTTCTCCTTTAGGACATCCAGGCACTTCATGCAATCATTATTCTAGTAGAATATGATATCCTTTTTCAATAGTTTCTCCATCAGTATGGTGATCTAGGCATAACTTTTAATGAACTTCCTATAGTACCCTATGTGTCCCAAGGTAGCATGTAACTATTTAACACTTTGCGGTGCTTCCAAATTTAAAATTACTACAATCTTTGTAGGGTCTACCATTAGTCCCTATTTGCAGACAACATGTCCTAGTAGGTTCCCAAAGGGAATGAGGAACATACACTTCTTAAGGTTCAATGCAATCTGGTGTTGTCGACAAGTATCCAGCATCAAGCATAAGCTTGCTACGTGGTGCTTAACCAATCCAAAGACAATCCAGTCATCCAAAGAGACCTCCAGGAATTTGTGGATATATTCTTTGAAGGCGGCAACAACTATGCACGAAAATATAGCTAGCATGTTTTTTAACCCAAACGGCATGACGCTGTATTGAAAGTAGCCCCATTCAGTGGCGAAGGTGGTCTTGCTCCTGTCTTCCGATGTGATCTTGATCTGGTGGTACCCTGAGAACCCATCGGTGAAATAATATACTTCTTTCTCCCCGACATTTTCTAATACTTCATCTATGAACGGGGTCAGGAATGGGTCATGTATACAAGCGTCATTCAACTTCTTGAGATCCACGCATATTCTTATCTCGCCCTTCTACTTTTTCTCCTGCATAACCATAGGGCTTACCCAATCGGATTCTTCCACTAGCTCAATCATTTTGGCTACGAGCATTTTTTCAAGTTCTATGTAAGCCTTTTCCTTGTACTTCAGATTCAAGCGGAAGGCCTCTACTTAACCAGCGTCGCATCGAGTTTAAGGGTGATCCTCATTATCCCTAAATTGCCAATGATCCCCTTTAAATTTGTAATCTTGGTTGGGAATAAGTCTTGGTACTCACGAAGTAAATTAGCGACCTTATCCACCATGGCATCATCCCAATAGTCACCAAGTGTTGTGTACTTCGGTTCAGCCTCCGTCCCAATGTTTACCTGTTTTTTTTTTACTGGTGCAGTGATTTCAGGATCCTCAATCAATGGTCCTTAAACGTCACGATAGCCTTCAGTTTTTGGAATGTTAATTTTTCATGGATCTTCATCATCCTCTTGTGTGTTTACATTATAACACTCCAGTGCATAGCTCAATTGGGTTGCCCATTCCAGCTGAAGCACTTCCATTGGATTCTGGGGTATTCTAAAGATAGCTGCTTTTACTGCTTGTAGCACATCATCAATAGTATCCCACCAACAATCCTCAAATGTGAAGGTTAATAGGAATCCTTCGTGCAAGACATCCCATTCACTCATGCCATGCTAGAGCTCCATCTTCGTATACCAATTCATGGGTATGATATCCAGGGTATGAAGAACAGGTGCACCCACTCAGGTCGTGGCTCTTCCCCGTAAACCCTGGTCCATTTCGTAAGGTGTGCATGTGAATCATCCTATCCATCATACTTGTCTGTTAGCCACATCTGAGGCTTTCCGAACCATATGCGCATCATCCTTCTGCATTCCTGCCAATCCTCAGAACTTCTTTGATGTGTACCCCACCATCTTGCTGGTGTAGCACGCAGTACCCATTTCAAAGCATCAAAACTTCTCTCTCAAATTTGTTCATGAAATCATCCACCTTGCTCAACCCGTCATACATAGGTAGATATCTTAACTCTATTTCCATGCAGTGCAGTGACCTTGTCATCATGTTACATTTGAGTGTGTTTACCTTGTGTAACTGATTCTATCATTGTTTTATTTCCTCATCTGAATATGAGGTGTAGGAGTTTTCACGCTCCCATGAGAGTCTGCCATCCATTGTTGGATTTACCGAGTCCTGCTCCTATGAAATTATCTTGGAGATGTAGTTTAGATCATCGTCACTATCATAGTCATGCACTGGCTCTATGTAGTGTGGTCCTTCCGCAGGGTCTAAAGGTACCACTACGCGCAGTGACTTTTTCTCAAAAATCATCTTGCGCTTCTTTTGATTTATTACTCCATTCATGTGAGTGGCCCAATCTATTCCCAATAGAGAAGGATAGGGATTGTTATCATCAACAATCTCTATCACTTTGAAATCTGCTAGCACGCTCGCACCTTTGATATCTATTGTTATTCCCTGCAATCTTACCATAGGTAGGATCTTTTGCTAGTTCGCCATTCGCAATTCAATAGGAGACCATTGCAGCGTAGGCCTGCCCATGTGCTCCCACTTCTTCTTTAGTAGGACATTCGCGTCCTATCCCAGATCCAAAATCACTTTATCCATTTCATATTCCTTGATCTACATGGTAAATCTCATCTCCCTTCCTATTTGCGTTGTGTGCTTCCTGAGCTTTCGTACTATGTGCGGTTCTCCTCGCATAGTTCCAACACATCTAGTGATGAGTTCTTGCAACCCCTTCATAGCTATGTTGTCGTGCAACAACTTCATTCATGTCTCCAAAAATGTAGTAAGCATTGATGGGTCCATTTCCAATTCAAGTTTCTCTTTACTTCCTGAAGTGGAGGCATTTGCAAAGCTCTTCTTAGCTTCCATGAATGTCTCCTTAGTGCACTCTAAATCAAATTCTGGTTCCTTTGTTAGAGCCTTGCAAACCCAGGCACTCTCTTCGGGCTACTTGCCTTGGTTATCTCTTGTCATGATACCACTTCGAAGCACGATATTTACATTTGGGTCTTCCTCGCGTGACTCAAACCTCACCATTTGCAGGTTCTGAGTAGGGGGGGTTGGAGTGCTCCTTTATCATGCAACCTCGCTATCAGCATGGGATAGTCCTTCGTCTGATGATCAAACTCAGTACAATATAAGCACAATCGTCTTGTTGGATTTGTACAATCATGGGCATAATGCCCTAGCGCTCCGCAATTGTAACATGTCAGCTCTCCCTGACCTCTTCCTGGTCCCATTCCACCTTGACCTCGTCCGCACCCTTGAAACCCAGTGTGTGTCATCCCTGCATTTTGATCGAGGGCCCGTGTTTCGGTCTAAACTCTGTAGATAGGAGTCTGATCCATCATCAGTTCATAACTTCTATAGGTATGCTCATTATGGCATATTGACTTGTAGAAATTACAAAACAATTGTTGGGAATTCTATGTATACTTATGTAATAGATGGCAGTTATCTGCAGCATGCTTCCCTCCTATTTGACAAATCACACACCATAATGCAGGCACCGGGCTAAGTCATATTTGTGCCTCTGATCTCAATGGAATTGGTCCTCCTCCTGCTAGGTAGTTTGCGAAGATTGGAAAATGGTCGTTGTCATGTCCCTAGCCTTTGCACTTTACGCACCATACCTCCTCGTGTGCTTCTGGGTGAGCTGTCCTGTCTTGTTTCAAACTCTACATCTCAAGGCTTATGTTTTCAACTGTGCATGGATCTGTTGAACTCCCATGTTAGGATCTTGTATAGGGGTCTTGTGCAGTCTTGTCGTAATCTCCAAGGCCTTGACTTGAGTGGTTAGCTTCTGCTGTGACAATGCATTCCTTAGATGTGATGTTAGTGATTCTACAAACCATGCGCGGCGTTGCCCATCCGTCAAGGTCATATTGGCTTCACGAATTGTACACTTCAGTCTTTGATCCATCTCCTAGGGATTCTTTCCTGGAAGCATCGTGATTTCCTTAAATCCAATGATTGACTGTGTCTCTGATTTTGGTCTGCTAAATTCCTTGTTTAGCGCAGCTTGGATATCCACGATCCCTATGTTTGGATTGTCATTGGAATGCTTAATGTACCAAGTCAGTGTGTGATCCTGCAAGGCACTGACCAGCGTTGCTTTCCTAATATTGTCATCTATGACTCCCTGCGCTTCCCATACAACCCTTACCATGAACCAAAACTGGTCTGGATCTTCATTCCTTACTCCTTTGAACACCGGAAACTTTATCACGCTTTCCATATTGAATTGTGGTGGTGGCAGAGGTGGTGTGGGCAAAGACAGGGGTGAAGATGGTGAAACTTGCAATGGTGTAGGTGAAAGTGGTATCCGCAGAATTTGCTGCTTTATCAAACTGATCACACTTCTTGGTGAAACCTTTGCGAGCTCTTCCTCGCTTTCTTGCAGAGGTGAAATCAAGGGGCTATTTTCTAGTTTTGTGCTACCTTCATTTCTGTAGATCATCCCACTTCACGTAGCCCCAAACATCAATTTATTTGCATAACCCACTTTTCACACAGTAGCATTTTAATCCAAGTGTTCAAAGATTTAACGTATTTACCTCGCTGTCTTTTGAGGAAGAATCGTTCTACCTCGCTATAGCTAACTGAAGTATCTACTGTAAACTGGGTGATAAATCCTCCTATAATTCGATTGAGCCAGTGATCCACAACGTTCACAATCTTATCTTCCAATACTTCCAGTCTGCACACCAAATCTGGAGGTCACATAATAGGTTTGTTAAGCCTACACCTTCCTTGACTTTCAACTAGCTTCGCGATCCACTCGTACAACTCAGAGGGAAAGGATGCAAAGAAAATTTCATGGATTTCCGTATATACGTAGAAATCTAACCACTCTTCCTTTGATAATCGTGGATTCTTGTTTTCCTACGTCGCGAACTTGTGAATCTTTTTGTCCAACCATTTTTCAATTCCTTCCTTTGTTAGATTCTAGGGATGCGACATAAGACATCTCTATGCAGATCTCGGTCCTGGCAATGGAACCATTTGTTGGCTTAATGGGGTCTGACCTAGGTTCAGAGTTAGGTTAGCCAAACAAATCTCGGTACTATTGGCCCTTTCGGCAATAGTCTGTGGAGCGCGGACTAAGGTATCACCCAAAATAGTATGGGATGGTGCTCGAACCAGGTTTCCACACCCTAGAGATGTCTGATGAGTTCAAGTGGTCTGCAGTTGACCCTACGTGCAAGTCTCTTTGCGCACTTTCCCCTACCTCACGGCCTGATATATTGCCTTCACGCAACCCTACTCAGGGGCTTAACACTGCACTTTTGTGTTATTACCCAAGACCTTACTGGTATTCCAATGTTATTTGATTATTTTAGCCTACTTGCATGTTTTAAGTTAGACTTAACAACATAAACCATTCATTCAGGTGCGCACAATAAATAAATAATACATTCTATCAAACATGCATTAACCCAAGAACAGATAGATAGAATTATGATAAAACTTCTCTTTATTAATTCTTTCCCTAGTTACAGACTCGAATTCACCCTGCACACTCAGCTACAAGGGTCCGTGCACTCAGCTGCGGACTACTCTACCTTTGTGCACTCAGCTGCAGAGCCTTCTCCTACTCTACGACCCAAAGACACACTTCAACTTGTGACTTAATCACTTAGACCCTTTTTTCCTTTTTTTCTCTACTTAGAGCCTCACTCTATTTATACAATCCCATGGTCCGTGGACCTTGGATAGGTCTATCTAGCCAACGTTACATTACAAAACTATGGCAGACAACACAGTGACTCTATCATACTTTCGTGCCCCGCACCCGCAATTCGTGGAGCTTTACAATAAGATTCAGTCAAAACTTGGGCTTTGAGCCCCAAAACATGCCTTGGGGGGATTCCATGCCCAACAGCACACACAGCTGCAGAGCCTCCCTTCTACCCTGAGACTTCTTCGCTCTTTCCTCTATTGACCCATTACATTCATTTTCATTGATATCTATTCCTATTATGTCTTAGACTCTCTAAGACTCTCCTTTTTATACAATCTCGTGGTCTGTGGACCATGGGTAGATCTACTAAACCCGACACAACTTACATAAAAGAGGGGTAAAACCCTTTATGACACTTTACTATCTATGCGCTTTGTGATCAAAATTTGTGGAGACTTTACATTCTTTACAACAAAACTTGGGATTTTTGGCCCAAACTTGACCCTAGGGTACCCTGTCCCAATAGTACCTCAAGAAAATGGTTGTGGATTCTCAAATTAAATAGAGAATTGTCACACCACACTGAAATTCAACAACTATTTGCTTCAAATTCTCCTTACAAATAAAACTTCTATAAGATATTTCCAAGTGTTGATTCTGAGAGAGATTTCATTCTCCTCCATAAGAGACGTGACATATTAACCCTTCAAAAACTAAAGGTAATGATGGTGAAGAATTCCCACTCATAATTATGAAAGCTTGAAGAAGGCTAAGGATCCTATGGAGTCAATTGTATGTTGAAATTTAGCATCGATGGTTTCATCTGCTAAGAATATCCTATTTTATTTGGATCACAAGGGCCAAGAAATCTACTAGAATTTTAGTTTACAATGAGCTATAGATTACGTTTGTTGTAAATGAATGCCAACCATAATGCTAGAAAAATCAATCTTCCTGAGTTAAAATCAATATTAACACAATAATGAGTACAATTTAGCAACACCAACTCTCACCCAACGAAATATAATTTACCAATACTGAGTACTATTCTATGTGAATCATTCAAAATCAAGGCAATAAGAAAATTCACAAAATAACACCCTCATAATGACACATTTATTAGGAATCCAACACAACACTAAAGTGTATCCTATCCTTTAAAGCGAACCAAATTTTGCTATCTAGATAATTCAAAATGATAAAATAAAGCAAAATCACAAAATCTCACTCCTATAAAGATACCTTTATTAGGCAACCAAACCCTGCTCAATAACAAATATCCCAAATCTTCTAAATGCACCGGGAAAAAAACTAATAATTGCAAGAAAATGACCGAAATGTTCTATTCCAAATAAGAAAATCCCAGTAACAAGATGATTCAACTTATGATTTTCTAAACTCTTTTATTGTTTCTTCTTTATAATAGCTAGTTTTAATATCTTCACATAAAATCCCAGGAAATCCTAGTAATGTTGTTTTTTTTAAGTCGTCATTTACCAGAATCTTCACAGATTAATATTCTACTGTCAAATCTCCAAATCCATTAAAATATGAATGGAAACTAAGGCATCCATATAACCGATGGCATGCTCCTTTTTACTAGGGTTGCAATAAAATATCTAGAAATTAATAATCCTATAATAAAATAGAATGAAAGAAAAGTCTACTTTCTTGAGTGAGCAAAAATACAACATTCATAGTGATTCTCTCAAAATTTTGAAAAATGACAATTCAATTAGGAAATTTAAAGGAACCACTATCTGTATTCGGGAATGTAAGCCCTTCTTGAGTCATTCATGGTTGTTTCTATCAATTCCCATCCATACTGTAAACACTCATCCCATTTTACAGGTTATGAAATCCCTGGAATCTGTTTACAAATCATGCGAAATAAATTCCATGGCATTAGGCATCTGGGTATTCTAAATAAAGTGCATTCAAATGAGATTTTTAGGATCACCTAGACAGAGGACTAAGATGCTACCAAGGGTTGTGCATAATACTGAGATTTGTACAAGGCACAAGTCCAATGAATCTGATCCTTCATCGACTCTGGGTTGATGGTTGGAATTTGGGTTACATTGTCGATCTTAGGCTTGCACCAGATGACTCAGACCGAGACTTGATCTTCCGGAAAAGAACGAACTTGGAAACCACTATACCAAGTGTGGATCTATCTCCAAACATCCTCAGTGAGTAAAAAATAGTGGCAACCTTCCATTGATGTTTCATGAAACAGAGATTTGACAAAAGAGTCTTCACTACGTAAGTCAATTACTAGATCTAGATTGTTGATATTTGTTGAGTTCTTCTGAAGGCTTGAAGGTGCTTCATGAAGCTTTAAAAAAATAGAGAGTAAAATATTTATTTAGGGCTATTTCCTCATTCTAGCACTTTGAATCTTCCCAATCTTGTAAAGGAGTTTACCAAAAATCCCTTAGGATTTTACTTTCAATGCAAAGTTTTTATTATGCTTATAATTTTATGTTGCATAAATTGCATTTATTATATATATATATATATATATATATATATATATATATATATATATATATTATATATATATATGTATGTATATATTATATATATATATATATAAATATATATATATATATATAGATATATATATATATATAATATTATATATATATATATATATATATATATATATATATATATATATCATATTCTTCATATATATTCTACCTTCTCACTTATATTATATTTATTTACCCTCATTTTTATGGCATGGAAAATAGTCCCAAACAAAGAAACATGTTACTATAAAATGGGCATCAACAAAATAACTAGAGAAACCACTAAAAATGGTAATTGATCCATGACATGTGAATATTATTTTCAAGAGGAATAAATATACATTGTGAGATAAAGATAACTTTATTCATTGATTTGATCTAGATCTTAGGGAATAGGAATGATTAGAAAATTTAGCCATACTTTTCAGCATATATCTTGAATATTAAGATTGAATCCAAAAATTAACAATGCTTTCAGAGCACATCTAGAAAAATAACAAGAGGTCTTGTTAAATTCGAAAGGTATCTAGAGTTTTAAACCTAGCTTTGATACCATATGTAACAACCCACAATTTAAATATACAACTAATTAGATCAATTATGTGATTTATAATCAACATACATTTATTCAAATAATTAGCATAGAATTTCGAAAAAATATGAGCGGAGATGACTTACCTGTAGCAATGATATTCCTTACTTGTTATTTCAGATTTGAAAATTATTTGAATCCCTCTAACCGCAACAAAGTTTTGGGACGAATCTCCACCCAACTATAGGCTCAGCTGTACATAATCCTCCTACAGTTGGCCATCCCCGATCCCTCAATCAATGTACTACTGTCAGGGAATCCTTTGTCTCACAACACTTTTCTCCCAAGAGAATGGATGAGGGAATGGATGATCTCGCCCTCCTCATCATCCATTAAATAGACCAAAAAAGTGGAAAGGGGTCCACATGCACACATTCCATGTGTTAACATGCAACTTTAATTTCTTTATTTTAAGTTTTACTTAATTTAATATTTCTCTTAATTTAACTCTTTCTTATTTTATTCCTTTTTACTTTTTGTTAACTTTACTTATTCTTACTATTTTTATAGTTTACTTTTTATAATATATAGTTATTTAGAACTCGAGTTTATTATTTATTATTATTATATTATCTTCATTAATTATTATTTATTTACTATTATTATCTTTTTTTATTATTAATTATTTATTTACTATTATTATCTTTTCTTTATTGTTTATTATTTATTTACTTATATTTTAATATTATATTATCTTATTTATTTATTCTTATTATTTTTACTATTGTTCAAAGCATTACACTTTATGCCATAAATAGTTGTCATGTATAGAAGAATAAGATTTGAGTGCTTTCAATTAGTCTTTGCCTCCTTATAATTAGAGCTTAAAAGTTTTCAAGAATAATGTAGATCAAAGTGTGATTGTATTTCATAGCATAAACCATTTTTGTTTTCTATATATCATAGGATGAAATGCTTTCCAATAGTTAAATAAGTTGCTTAAATTTCATTAGAATAGATTCATTGTCTTCCTAGATTAAAGGTATCACTTTGTAAATTAATTATTTATATTTTTTTCCTTCATTACCTCCATTAGAATAATTGTCTTCACTTTCATTATCAAGTGTTTTTGTGCTTTGCCTAGTTTTCATCTCAAAATGATTCCATTACTTTCATTCAAAGAATATAATTTTGTTGCATTATTTAGTCATTAATTTCTTTTTTCAATACATTAGTCATTAGTTTAATTGGTTCAAATAGAAGAGAATCTATTTTAGACTTGATATTGAAAGTTAATGTTCTAGCATATATGATGCAAATGTACTTCACAAGTATACAAACCCTGGATTGACATTTCAATGCTAAGTAATTTAACCATCAATTAATTACCCAACACTTTCTAAATCGAAATCAAGCACCAGTCAGTATTAAACCATAAATCACTATATTCATTGGTAATAAGGAGGATATTAATGTCACATCACTTTAGTCTAGAACATAATGATAACCATCCAATTAGATAATTACAATGTGTACTAAAGAAGCACACTTTACCAAAATAGATATTGTGTTATGAACCATACACCTTAAAAATGATAAGAGGCCAATAATTGTGGTCCACTTCAATGAGAACCCTCCTTTCATAATAAATATAATTTAGAGGACAATATTTGATGATCTCAAGACTAGGTATCCTTAGCATATATGTATAATACAAAAGGTACAATTATAATGAAAGGTTCTAGTCTGCATAACAATATAACAATATAAATTAAATAACTCAATATTTCTTTCTTAAAAAGGGGTTTTACAGTTAACATGAGGCTTCTCTACGGCTTAACATTCCCTTTCCTTTCAAACAAGTGTTTTCCTAAACACTTCTAATTATGGGTGTTTTTGCAAGAACAACTCATCTTCCCATGTCTCCTCTTCCACTAATATGTTCTTCTATTTAATGAGGTACTCAATAAATTCTCAATTTATAAGTTGCTTAATCCTTATTTCTAGGATCATTTTTTGTTCTAGTATGATGTTTCTTCTTCATAATCTCTGGTAAAATAGTTTGGATTGAGATCTCGTCACCAATTACCTTCTTTAAGCAACAAACGTGGAAGACTAGGTATACATGTGAATATGGATATAACTCCAATTTGTAATGCATACTTCCAATCCTCTACAACACCTTATACACTCCATAATACCTTGGTGCTAATTTATTTTCCTTCTTTTGTTGCTTAAGGAACATCTATTTATCTGGTTGTAGTCTCATGAATTCCAAATTCCCCATTTAAAATTCCCTTTCATTTTGATGTTGATATTCTTTTTGTTTTATCCTATTCTATGCTATAACAATTTTGTCCTTCAATATTTTGAGAACCTTCTGTTTGTGCTCTATTTAGTGCTCCTCCACTTGAGGCTATGTAATCCCTTTAAATGGCAATATGATTAATGCAATTCGATTTCCATAAAATTCCATAAATGGGTACGTTTTTAATGAAGTATGAAAGGACATGTTATACCATAATTCTACAAAGGGAAACAACTTCACCCTATATAATCCCTAGGTTAACCCAAAAAACCATTTATGAGGCCCTATATATTGAGTGAACCCCTCATGGTCTCATTTTATTCTAATTGTACCATTTTTCTCCTATACATAGACTAAGGAGAATTAGTCTTGGGATCATAAATATTGTTTTTCACATTGTATTCATTGTAAAGTGAGGCTTCCCCCTCAAAGAGGACTATTATTATTAGTTTATTATCACCTTTTAGGGGAAAGGATCATAACATTTGGTATTATAGCTTATAATTTGAAGGTTTTACTACTTCAAAGAGGTCATCATGGAATTTTCACAATAATTTTTATTTTTTAATTTTTTTTATTTTTTTGGAAGGCTCTAGATGGTGAAACTTGGAGAAGATTAAGAAGACATTTGAGGAAATATCTAATTAAAATTTCAAATCATTTCATAAGATTTCTCTTAGATGAAAAGGAAATTGAGCTTAGAGGTATCTAAGGGAAACCTAGTAAAGTGATAAGCTCTAATAACATGACAAAACTGTGAAAAAAGGGACAACAAGGTGTAGCTAGAAAATTTCATTCACTAGATGTTCAAACATCTATATCCTATGTTCCAGTGGATCTTCAAATAATTATCAGCAATCATGCCAAGGTATTTGGAGAAATTCCTAAGGGTATTCCACCTGTCTAATACCATCACAAGTTATTCATTTCCAACCTATAAGTGTACCACCTAACATTAGGCCTTACAAATATCCACATGAACAAAAGAGTGAGATTGAGAATACAGCTCAACAAATGTTAACGGAAGGCATCATTCAACTTATCAAGAGTTCTTTCTCTTCACCACTAGTGATGGTTATAAAAAATGATGGTTTGTGGTGTATCTATGTAGACTATCTATAACTCAACAAAATGACAATAAAATATAAGTTTCCTATTCCTGTCATGGATGAATTGTTAGATGAATTACATGGAACAATTTTCTTTGCAAAGATGGATCTTCATTCTGGACATTATCAGATCATAATGAGGCAATAATAAATTCCTCAAATAACCTTTAGAACACATGAAGGTCATTATGAGTTTTTAGTTACACCATTTGGCCTTACAAATGCACCTTCAACATTTAAAATCTTGAATTCTATTTTGAAACGCTTCCTACGAAAATTTGTGTTAATATTTTTTTATGACATACTAATCTATAAAAAAATTTGAGAAGATCTTGTACAACATGTTGAGAAGGTATTGACACTATTAGAATAGAAACAACTATATGCAAAACCTTTGAAGTGTGACTTTGGACTTCAAAAAGTAGAATATTTGGGTCATATCGAATCACATGCTGGTGTCAAGGTGGATCTCAACAAAAGCAATGCTACGAGGGAATGGAAAATCCCAGATACCTTAAACAAATTCAAAGGATTATTAGGATTCCCATGATATTACTACAAATTTTCAAAGAATTATTATTAAACATTAGCATCTTTAACAAAGTTATTAAATAAGGAAGAATTTTCTTGGACTAAAGAAGCAACCAAAGCATTTGAAGAACTTAAAAAGTCTATATGTAGAACTCTCATCTTGAAAACGCCTAACTTCACAAAAATCTTGATTATGGAGTTTGATGCCTCAGACCATTGTATTGGTGTTGTTTTGATGCAAGAAGAAAGGCCCCTTTCCTTTTAAAGTAATGAAATTAAAGTAAATAAATTAATCAAACCAATCTATGAAAAATAAATGATGTCCATACTACATGCAATTAAAAAATGGTTTCCATACCTAATAGGAAGACACATCAAAGTAAAAACAAATCATGATAGTATGGACTACTTATTATGGCAAAGGATATCTTTGAAAGAGCAACAAAAATGGGTCACAAAGATGTTGGGTTATGAATTTGAAATTATGTACAAAAAGGGAAAACAAAATGTTCTGGTAGATGCACTCTTAAGGAAAGAGGAAGACACAAATAGTTTACTATGTTTTATTTCCATTCCATGATTTGAGTGGGTGAAAGAAGCAAGGATATAATGGTAGAAACATGATAAGGTATTCAAGATCATTTAAAACTAGACAAGGACCCGGATGCAGTAGAAAAATTACTTCAAAAAATGATTTTTTATGGTATCAACATCGCTTATACTTATGTAATAATTGTCAACTCAAACAAAAGGTCCTTTTGGAATTACATGCTTCTCCCATAGGAAGAAATTTAGGGTTCTTGAAGACATACCAAAGGATCAAGAAAGACATTTTTGGGAAGGTCTCAAAGCAAATGTGCAAATGTTTGTGGCTAAATGTTTGGTATACCGGAAAAATAAAGGAGAGACTATCAAGACCCTAGGTCTCCTTCAGTCATTAGTCATATCAATCCAACATTGTGAATAAGTCTCAATGGAGTTTATTACAAGTTTACCCAAATATGAAGAAAAGAGTGTCATTATGGTAGTGGTAGATTGAATGACAAAATATGTCCACGTTTTCTCTCTTTATCATCCTTTTAAATAAATTAATATAACAAAATCATTCAAGAAAATATTCCAAAATCTACATGGAATACCAAAGATTATTGTAAGTGATGAAGAACCAATTTTCACTAGAAATTTTTGGATTGAATAGTTTTCTTGTTTTGGTACTCAAATGGTTCATGGCTTATCTTACCATTGTTAATATGATGGGAAAAATTATATTTTGAATAAATGTTTAGAATGATATACATGTTTCTTTATATCAGATAAATTGACACAATGGATTAAATGGTTTCCCTTGGCAGAATCATGGTACAACACATCCTTCCATACTTCATAAAAAATGTCATCATTTATGATACTTTATGGATATCCTCCTCCATCCATTACATCACCCTTGAAAGGGACTATAAAGGCTCAAGCAATAAAGAATACATGTAACACCAACAAGAGGTTCTCAAACTATTGAAGGAAAATTTGGTTATGACACAAAATAGGATGAAACAGTCAGCGTATCAACATCATAGTGAAGGGGAATTTCAAGTAGATAATTGGGTATTTTTTGAGACTACACCCATATAAACATATGCCCCTCAAGTAACCAAAGAAATACAATAAACTATATGTAAGGTATTATGGCCCTTATAAGTTTTTGCAGAGGATTGGAAGTATGGCTTACAAGTTAGAGTTTCCTGCATCATCACATATATGACAAATCTTCCATGTTTCTTTCTTAAAGAAGGTAATTAGTGAAAATATCCCATTCCAAACTAATCTACTAGAGATTAATAAAGAAGGGAAAATAATACTAGAACAAGAAATAATTTTGGAAACAAGGACTACGCAATTGAGAAATCGAGCAATTATTGAGTACCTCATCAAACAAAAGAACTTGTGAGTCATAGAAGTGACACGGGAAGATGAATTTTTCATGAAGAAACACCCACAAATAGTCAAGTGCTGAGGAAAAAAATTCTTTGAAGGGGAGAATCATGTTAAGCCCTATATAAGGCCCAATTTAACCCAAAAAATCCTTATTAATCCCTATATATTGAGTGATTACATTTATATTGTTATATTGTTGTGTAGGCTAGAACCCCTGTGGTCCCATTTTATTATAAGTGTATGGTTTATCTCCTATAAGTATACTAAGGATACCTAGTGTTAGGATCATAACAAATCATTTCTGGTTCTAGCATAATGTTTACTTCTTCATTAATCTCTAGTAAAATCATTTGGTATGGGATCTTGTCATTGATTACCTTCTTTAATAAAGAGATAAGGAATAATAGGTGTACATGTGAAGATGTATGCAATTCCAATTTGTAATCCATACTTCCAATCCTCTCCAACACCTTATATGTTCCATAATACATTTATTCTAATTTATTTTCCTTTTTTTGTTGCTTAAGGGACGTCTTTTTATATGGTTGTAGTCTCACCAATTCCCAATTCCCCACTTAAAATTCCCTTTCATTTTGATGTTGATATTCTTCTTCTTTTATCTTATTCTATGTTATAACCAAGTTGTCATTTAATTGTTTGAGAACCTCTTATTGGTTCTCTATGTAGTTCTCTGCTAGTTGATCCTTTATAGTCCCTTTCAATGGTGATATGATTGATGGAGGTTCATATCCATAAAGTTCTGTAAATAGGGACATTTTTTATGAAGTATGGAAGGACATGTTGTACCAATATTTTTCCAAGGGAAGCCACTTCACCCATTATGTCTATTTATTAGATGAAAAGCAATGGAAATATCCTTCTAAATGTTTATTGACAGTCTTAGTTTTCCACTGGTATTGAGGATGATAGGATGAATTGTGAGCTAGTTGATTGCCCAAACAAGAAAATAATTCATCCCAAAAACTTCTAGTGAAAATCATATCTTTGTCACTTACAATAATCGTTTGGATTTTTTGGGTTGTTTTCATGCATGCCTCTATCACTGTATGTGCTTTAAAAGTATGTAAACGAGAGTAAAAATGGTCACAATTTTTTATTTGTTATAGGACTACCATAATTCATTCCTTCATATTTGGTTAGAATTGTAGTAAAATGCATTAAAACGTCTTCTCAACATTGGCTTGTTATGGCTAATGGTTGTAGGAGGCCTATGATCTTGAGTGTCTCTCCCTTATTCTATTGACATACCACACATTTAGCCACATACCTTTGAACATATGCTTTAAGACCTTCCCAAAAAAATATTTCTTGATCATATGATATGTTTTCAAGAACCCTACATGTCCTCCTATAAGAAGTGTTTAATTCCAAAAGGAAATTTTGTTTGAGTTAAGAATTCTTACATAAGTATAAGTGGATTTAATACAACATCATATCATTATTCCACATATATTTTTTTCTTGCATCAAGGGCCTCCTATAATTGTTGACTGATATAGAATAATTTTCAACTTGCTTCCATTCTATCATTTCTCCTTCTACACAATCAAATTATGTAATGGGAATAATGCATGGTAAACCCATTGTGTCTTATTATTTCCATGAAAGTGCATTTTCAACAATATTTGTTTTTTGTTCTCTATATAATTTCAAAGGCATAACTTAGCATCTTTGTAACACATTTTTGTTGCTTATAAGAATGATCCAGGTGGATGTTGGTGGCCACCTACCTATCCCACTTGGACCCTCACAACTGTCTCTTTCAGTTTTTCAGTTTCCCTAATTGTAGCACAATTTACTATTTTTGGTAGTTTTTTTTGGGTCCTAAACTTCCGAAGTCGTTTTGATGCCCTAAACAACTTTTTTTGGGAAAACTGGGACCAACATAGGTCATTGACCATGTTGGTCATGCAAAATTTGTAGTCCTCGGATAGATATTTCTAACGAGGTATTGTGTGCATAAAATGGAGATCGTACGCCAAATTTACGACCCTGTGAAGTTGATGTACCAATTTACCCAAACGGGGCCCCTAGTTTGGTGCTTCATCTTCTAGGGTTAGGTTTTTGGATGTTTAGGGTTTTCCATTGTTTCTCAATAATAAATAGGCCTTAGAGCCTCATTGTAACATAGTTCAGAGGCATGTAGCCACCACATCTCTCCTCAGAGATAAGCTACCATCATCCGAGCTAGTTTATTTCCATTTCTGCTTGTAAGCATATATCAATATTTTACATTATTGAAATGAAGTATTATTTCAACTACATATATATATTTATGGTTATCTCTATAATTTGTTGTGTTCCTATTTAAATCCGGATCAAGGAAGTTATTGTTTGCTCCAAGAAGGACTTCAAACTATTATTATCTATTTTTACTTTAAAGGGTCTTCCTATTAGGTATAGATTCCATTTATTAATTTTATATAGTGTGGCTGAAATTTCATTTTCAAATATGGTTTTGAGTAAGTCCTTTCCTTTATGTTCACTGCTTTCAAAGGAAAGGGACCTTCCTTCTTGAATAAAGAATGCATCAATTCCATGGACTAAGGCATCACACTCTATAATGAAGGTTTTTGTGAAGTTAGGTGTGGCCAATGTGGGAGTTGTACAATATCCTCTAAAAAATTTCAAAAGCTTTGATTGCACCTTTAGTCCAAGAAAATTCTTCCTTCATCAATGATTTTATAATATGTAACATTATTTGACCATAATTCTTGACAAACTTCTAATGATTTCCTATTAGTGCTAATTATCCTATAAGTTTATTCAAGGTCATAAGGGTTGGCCATTCCCTCATAGATTTGATTTTGTTTGGTTCCACTATGAAACCTTCATGAGATACAATATGACCTAAATATTTCAATTATTGAATGCAAAAAGCACATGTAGAACACTTTTCATATAGTTGTTTCTCTTCTAATAGTGTTAACGCCCCATCAACATGTTGTACATACTCTTTCCAAGGTTTCTTGTAGATTATTATGCCATCAAAAAATACAAACAAAATTTTTCCAAAGGTTTGAAAATAGAATTCAAGAATCTTTGAAATGTTGAAGGTCAATTAGTAAGTCTAATTGGCATAACCAAAAATTCATAATGACCTTCATGTCTTCTAAAAGCTAATTTGGAAATGCCTTCTTGCCTCGTTTTTATTTGATGATATCTTGAATAGAGATCCAACTTAGTAAAGATAAATTATCCTTGCAGTTCCTCTAATAATTAATCAATGATAAGAATGGAAAACTTATCTTTGATAATCTAGACACATATTCCATGAATCATCCTTTTCTTATAACCATTTCCATTGGTGAAGAGAAACGACTTTGGAGAGGTTGAAGAATGACATCCTATAACATTTTTTGAAGCATATGCTAAATGCCTCTCTTTTGTGCTTATGGATACATGTAGGGCCTACTTTTGGGTGGTACACCAATTTGAAAATTAATAGCATGGTCATGATCTTGAATAAGTGGAAGACCCTTACGAATCTCTCCAGATACCTTAGAATGGTAATTGATAACCTTTTGGAGATCCAATGGAGTAGAACATATAGATATTTGAACATTTAATGAATTAAATTGTGCACTTACACAAATATGTCACATTTTGACTTATTTTATCATGTTATTAGATATAATCACTTTAGATGGTTTCCCTTAGATACTCTAACCTCAATTTCCATTCCTTAGGGAAATATCTTGCAAAAATATTCAAATTTAAGAGTCATTGTTACAAATGATTGCAACCATTGAACCCCCTAATAGAAAATCATCACCACCCTTTCAAATTGAAATCATGGTACTATCTAATAAATACTCCCCCATATTTAGATTAGAGTTATTGTACTTCCCTAAATAATTTATGGTACCTCCATATGCAATCATTACTTGGAATTCTAGTGTTGGATATACAAATCAATTGATAGTTTTTTCCAATTTGTAATTTACCAAGTTATGGGTACTACTTGAATAAATTAACATTGATACCTTCTTCTTTTGTATATAGCTTTATATATTGGTTGTTTGTGGAGTACTAACATATGTAACAAGATATTGTTGGAGTAGTCCCTCAGGCTCTAGATCTTGTGATAGTTACAATTCTTGATATTCTTCCTCTTCATATTTTATGTATAATAATTTTTTTTTATCAAATTTATGACCCTTGTTATGCTTTCTGTCCCATTTGAAACATATTACATTTTCTCTTATTTCATCCATTTGTTGAGATGTCAACCATTTCAGTTGGGTGGGGTTAGGAAAAGAAGCATGATTTTCTTTGTAATTTTGAGCGACCATTATTCTAGTAACCATATTTTTTCTTCCAACTTTCCTTTCCATATTGAAATATTCCTCTATGGATTTATCATCAAAGAGATGCACTTTATACTACATGTTTCCCTTTGAATTTCCAATAAATATGTCTGAAAAAATATCCTCTAAATTTTTCTTTACCCTAAATCTCAACTTTGGGAAATGTTTAATGTGCTCAGCAGCTAGTTATTTTTTGTTGAAGATTTACCAGTTGACTAAAAAGATATTTCTCTTAAGATTCCCATAATCTACTATCAATTCCTCTGTTAAAATAAACCTACTTAATACCATACAAATTGATCATTTTCTAAAATCATGGATGTAATATACACCTTTTATAAGGTTGTCTCTTGGTGTTTATTAAATTATTTCTACATATGGGATATTCATGTTATAGGATCATTATCATAAAACTTCCTCATATCGATCTTCAAAATGATGTAGTTCATAATACTTAATTGGAGCCATGGTGAATGGGATCTTGGAGTGAAAAATCATGATTATGTCTTTGTGATTCCATATTTATTCTCTCCAATTGTGACAAAGTAATCCCCATATATCATTGAGTTTGTGTAACACAATTATTCTCCTTATTGTCATGATTTCCTTGGATATCCATATCTCATTTAAGAATCCTCTCTAAGAGAAGCATTTCCATGGATTTTGTATTTCTTCCATGATCTATTTTTGTATTTATTTCTTGATGGATTTTTTTATTTCCTTAGATTTTTGCATTTATTCCTTTTTTCCCTCCATCGTTTTTTCCACATTTTTACTAATCCTTGGATCTGTTGTAACTAACCCTCTAACTTGGATACCCAATTCTAGACATATTTTTGTTTATTCATGAGTCATGGATGGCCTCTATGGATGTTTAGTAGGTGAAGTAACTTTTGACGCACCCTTAGGAGTCATGTGAGTATATAATAATTGTCCTTTTTTTCCTATTTATTACAAATTTTGAATGACCAAAAATAGATCTTCTAATTGAAATTTATTTACCTTTCAAAACCCCAATTTGTAGATTATATGGATGGTTGATCTTTGTCCTAATATATCTCTTAAATTTGATCCCTTCTAAATTTAAGAATTTGACCTGCAATATTATGACATGTCTTCTCTACAATTCCATAGGTATGATAAAAAAATTATGCGCCGTGTGAAATTTATGGTAAATTTCCCAAAAATTGTTGAGTTGTTCCCTATTCCTAAGAGAAAAATTGTATAGCATGCCACATGTCAAATTTTTTAAATATCATTATGAAAGTTTCACTTAAGCTAACTTGGTATGTCTCCTGATATCCCTAAAATTTTCATAGTCCAAAAATTCCATGGGATAAAGTTGTAGCATAGGTTCCAAGATCGCTCATTTGAAACTTCTTTCAAGCTGCACAAAATCGACAAACCATAGGTTATATCTCCATAATTATAGTGAAATAGAATCCAAAAATTTTCACATATATACCTTGATATTTATCCTCATTCTCTTAAAATTTTCATGGTGTGACGTGTCCCCAAAAAATAGTTATAGTGAAAATGCCAAGATCCCTCATTTGATTATGATTTCAAGATCATTCACAAACCATAACTTCCATAGGGTGTGTTGCTAAAATTATGGAGAACTAAAATATAGAATTTTGATTTGATATACTTCGTGATATATAGTCAATTCTACCAATATTTCATGGTATAAAGCTTCCCCCACAAAAAAATTATAATGAAAGTGTCACAACATCTTGTTTAATGTAGTAAGACCATAGGTTAGTATGCTCTAATACCAAATGTTATGAACTATGTTCCTTAAAATTTATAAGCAGCCAATAATTCAAGGGGAAGACACCTTTTATAATGAATACAATATATAAGACAATAATTGATGATCCTAAGATTGGTTTTTCTTAGTATATATATAGGAGACGAAGGGTACAACTATAAGGAAAGGTTATGGCCTATGTAAGGATATATCAATATAAATGTAATAACACAATATCTAGGGGATTTTCTTGAGCTTAACACATTTGAACAAGTTGATATTAACTAACTCCTAACTATTTAAATATGCTAACATCACCACTTATAAACAACCCAATATTAGATTGAAGGATTTGAAAAGGTGACATAATAGGAGAAGGAAGGAGGAGTTATAGCTTATCCTCACTTAATGAAAAAATATTGATCTTATAATATAGATTGAAGCTTGGAAGACTTGAATTTTGTCATGGTATTTATGAAAATGTCTGAAAAATGATCTCTTATAAGGTAAGAGAGCACCTTGAGAATCCAATCCTAAAGGATCTTTCTAATGATGTGAATGTGTAGATCAATATGTTTTCTACTTTTATGTTGAATCAAATATTTGGAAAGTATAATAATACTCTAATCATCACATTATATTTTAGCTTGTTGTTGTTGCTAGAATCCAAACTATGAAAGGTTCTATTGAAGCTAACACTAGTATATATGGGTGAAAATTTTCATGCCATACTTCAACAATCTAATCGTACTATCATATTTTACTTGCACTTGTTATATATTTTTTTAAAGCCCTGAATTTCATCAGATATCTAATGAACACAATTATTGTTGGATATCAGATAATACGTTAGTCATATATATGATGATAATTATGTTCATTGGATATCCAATGACAATTGAATGTTCATCGAAAATTTGACGAACATTTTATTTTCATTAGATATCCAACATTTGACCATGGATAGCAGCCTTGCATTCGTCTCGTCAAGGCCTTTCCAACAATACAGAATTTTCCTCAATTTGACTCTTAAATCAAAAGATATAGGCATTTAAATATTTGGCCTATTACCTTCTGCCAAGTCATACTCACCTACCATGTGGCACCTACATGGTCTCCACATGGTTCTCGTATGGGCATCCAAGTCATTTACCACATGACAACTATCAACCTGTTCATGACAATGTCACGTGTTTAGGGTGGCATCTGCAATGTTTAGCGCTAGGGTGAAATCACATCCTCTGCATGACTCCCCTCTTGGGGTGCCATGTGTCAATAATATTTAGGACATTTTGCCCCACAAAACCCCAAATCCATCTAACATGTGTCCTCTCTCCCTGGTTCCATGTCACTCAGAGGCCATGTCTCCCACCACACTAGCCATGGCACCCACTAAACCCTCTACTACATAATAAAGTTAAAAATTCATGTTATGATGGTTTAAAATTCCATTTGACCGTAATGAATGCATTAAAATCAACAGTCCATATTTAACAAAAATTTGATCCACCAATGGGCCCCATGTTTCCATTTCATTCAAGAATAAAATCCTGAAAGTTCCAAGTAGAGCCTCCCTTTCAAATCGCTTGGGAAGAACCTTTGGGGTTATCCAAAAATGCAAACTCAATGAGGATATCAACGACTCTGATAACACATCGCTCTTGCCTTTGATCATGGTGCTCAACTGCATGGGTGTATGAGGCCTAAGGCCAATTTCCTCTAAGGATTAGAGTTTTCAACCCCCATACATTAATGAAAATCAAAGCCTTTAAAATCACGTACAATGAATCCCTTGCCTAACCTATAAAGTCGCAACATTTGTGAATATGTGCATAAATCTATCAAGCTATCCCTGTTGATATTTAGAGAGACTCAGCCTGGCCTTATTTTGTTGTGAAAAAGGGATTACACTTGAATGTTTGTACACATGTGTGTATGTGTGTGCATGTGCGCGCGCCTTGCACTATCCCTCCTAAGCTTTTACACTACCTTTTACCATCTTGGTCTACAACCTCAAAAAAATTATTTATAAATTTACGTAAATGAGAAAGGACATAGTTGTCTTTCCTGATATTGTAGACCATAAAATAAAGCCTAATGTCCAACTTGTTTTAATATATCCATTCGATTTCCTTTTTAACAAAGATTGTCTTTCTTTTTTATAAACATGTATTTAGACAAATCTGTAAGCTCTTAGTACACACAAGAATGAAATCATTCTATAGAAAAATAATCAAATAATCAACCTCTCATTTTCACGCAAGCGAGTCACATCCATCACTATAAATCTAAATTATTAGTACATTAAAAACAAACAAGATATCCACAAGACTTATAAACAAACTTTAGGGATTTATCTTAGAAATGCATGCCATAATTTATAAGAAAAACTACAGACATGTAGTCATTTCATTCAATAAACCTCATGCACCAACGTTCTACAACCATGTAACCTTTCATAGTGCTACACATTCAAAACCACAAGGGAAATATTTAATTTTACAGATCTCAGCTAATGCATTCATTTACAATAAAACAAATGGCCAAATTGAAGTGGGGACTTAAATTTTCCACCCAACCTTAGACTCACTGTAGCCAAAATCACTTGTAGTAATCACCCTAAGTCATAACCATGATTTAAGGGGAAATTTAATCAATAGTTTCAGCAGGAGGCCATACTCAACTAAAAGAGGACAAGAATCACTTATAAAATCAGATTGTTTGTCAACTCTTCAGTAAGCATCTTAATTGACTTCTTAGCCAACTCTTGGAAAACACTCAATCCCTATTTGCTTAATTTTTTTTGAGCTCCTCCAAGCCACAATTAAGCTTCCCAGAGAATTCATTTCCTCCACTTTACAATTTTTCCAAGAACTTATCATGTGCTTTCTCAATAAGAAAATCCAACCCCCAACATTGTTGTGCAAATGCATTTTTATAATTTATCATGGGTGTCTCTTCATGTTCCTCTTTGAATCTTCCTCTTCTTTTTATTATTATTTGAGCCAAAAAATTAATTAAAGGTGCCATCTAAATCCACACAATCTTTTTTCCTCTTTCTTCTTAGATCATAGATCTGTGTTCCCACTCTTCTAGCCTATTCATAAAAATATATTCATTGATAATTTAGAGTGTAATTATATTAAAAATCAAGAGAAAAGCATACTAGGAGTGTCACAAACTCCACCCCCTTAAAGGAAAAATAGTCATTAGTGTTTGTAGTGTCCTATCTAGGGTGCTAGACTGGGCTAAATTTATTATCGACCAGGGTGCGTAGACTTAGAGGCGTGTGCCTAAAATATATAGGCATAAAGGATCTAATCTAAGCCTACTCTTCCTAATTTCAATGCTGTGATTTGATTCAATATCAAACTATCAACTAAATATCAACTATGTATCAAACTATGTATCACTATTAACTAAGATTCAATTCATAAAACATTGTGCCTCACTGTAATTAAAGATTTTGGTCTCCTTACAGAGACATCAAACATAAAATCTTCGTTCAGTGCTACTCAACATTCATGAACATTCATTAACAATCATGCAAAGTGAAAATCGTAAGCATACAGTTCATGACAGTACTTTACAAGGTAACCCTGGATCGAATCCCTTACAGGATATAATTCACGATCCAAATGATAGTCTATTCAAGCGCATGCATAAACATATAAACAGCGCATTCATAAATACATAAATATAAACATCGATTTGATCATTGCGCATATATATCAATATCAAATACCAATCAAATACTCTGACTGTAAACGCAATTAAAATGACATTGTAAACGCAATTAAAATGACAACAGTATACCATGTACGCAGGGCCCGTCCATGTTCTTGGTATACTGAGCTTGTTATCCCACAACCACCGAATTAAAACAACGCACTGTGATTATAATGCAAGTCTATTTGTATTAACTTGAAGCTCTGTTCATGAATCAACAAGTAAAAACGTAACCGAACATACAACCGGGTTCAGACTTATATTTACATATGGTTCACATCCCTTGAAAATGGATGTACATTCATCAGCGGTTGTTGCCGCTTCTACCAAAACACAAAATGTTTCTATCCTAGCTGACATATAATAAAAAAAAAGGAAACAACTAAAAATCGATTTGGACTGTGACTGTGTGCTGTTGCTGCCTTTGTCGCCAACATGCCATAGTTGACCAGTCGTTGACCACGCATGTAGGAGGGTTGTTTCCGCTGTGGGATAGGTGCTTGTCCATGCTTGGACATTTCGCTTTTCACCCATACCTTTCGCTTTGGCCTGGCTGTCATGCCACATGTCAAACAATAAGCCATTTACAGGATGTTGGGACTTCCTGTAGTCATTTTGCCCAAAAACTCCTAATTTATTAACACAAAACCCCTAAATCAATTTAAATGCAATTCAACAACTATAAAACTATTAATTAATCAATTTCCAAGGCATCTGAGGGATAAATGATGAAAAGAGGTAGGTAATTGTCATGTTTTGGGAGGGAAAAAGGGGTCATAGAATGGTACCAACATCTCTCCCCGACTTAATGAATTAGCATGTCCTCATGCTAACCCTGAAGTGCTTCCTTTAAACTTGGTCCTTGCTTGTACCTCTGCTGCCTTGAGCAATGTGTCTACATTCTTTTTCACCTGTGTTGGATACCTATACCAATAGGTTTCATATTTCATGATTGGAAAATTCAAGTGCCAAATATGCTCTGCTTTGCTGCTACAAAGATCCCATATTTTCAAGAAAAGACAAGGTGTGTACATGCCTTCATGCCTAATAAAGTTTTGATGGACGATCCCACAGTCTAATCTGGATCATGCCATGTTTCAATTTTTGTTGTAGAATAGAGCAAGAAATCTGTCCAAACTGTTTAATCTTGGCAGATCAGTAGTTAGGCAGAAAAACTAAGGTTCCCAACTGCTTAATCTGGGGCCTTGGAAGAAATAAGGGTAGTGCTAGATAGGAAATCAAAGCAAAAAGCCAAGGGAAAAGAAAAGGCACATCAAGGGTCTGCAAGTCCAAATGCACCCTCCAAGAAGAAACAAAAAATGCTAGGTAAAATAGTTGGGTAGGTAGATGGGGTTGCAGAAGTGGTGTGCCTTCCAAGCTGAACTTTGCTAACCAAATACAAGGAAAACAACACAATGGAGCATAGCTAGCTTCCCTTTTTCCCTTTCTTTACCACTCATCACTAACATCCCTTCACAAGATGTGTTTGTAAGAGAGATTCAAGGTTTTATGTTGGTTCTTATGGCCTTTAGAAGCCACATTTCTTGTGTAAAGTTCTTTTCATTTTGATCTACTCTCTAAACTAAGTTCTTCCCAAGAAAACTTGGTGATACCGCTCTTCATTCACCTCCTCCCTCCATATTAACCTCTAATTTTTATTATTTAACTCCCTATGTCACCCTTTCCCTACTATTATAACACCATGGTGTATAAATCCTAGGCATTGTATAAATACCCCCCTCCTTGGCATTATAGCCCTATGGTTCATTACTAAGGGAATTGAATTAACACCTGGTTGAGCTCAAGAACCCAAGCCCAACCTCTTATCTCCATCAGAACTCATCTACCTATCCAACTCTCCATTTTTGCCTAAAAACCCTTGAAAAAAACCCTTTTGCACCTTGATGCCCACTCAAAGGCAAAAAATATGATAAAACCCACTTTCCCCGCCTCATCCTAAAGTCAGGAGCCATTTTGCGCCTTTACATGAAAATTCATTAAAAACCCGCCTATCCTAAGTTTTTAATCCTTTGCGCGTTTATGCGAAAAATTTCATGAAAAACCCTCTATTCTGCCTTTTTCTAAAGTCATCGGCTATATACGTTTTAACAAAGAAATACATTGGAAAAGCATTGAAATTTTTTAAAATGCCTAAGGGTCCCGTCGGGCGCATTTACCACCGAAAACATTATTATAATCCCCTCTGGATGCCGTATTACTCCTGCAGATCCGTGGCCCGATAGCCATCCGATCCAACTATTTTAATCCAACGGTCGACGCTCGTATCGTAGGGGCCCCGACGTCCGACAGATATCGTCCGATATCTGTCAGATGCTGATGTCATGCAGGTCCACGCGTCGCCCCCAAAATCCATCGGCGCCCCCTCTGACAGATTCCCCGTCGTATAAGAGGTAGCCCGATATTGCGCCACCTATCCGCCTCTGTCAGCGCCCTCATACCGCCTATGTCAGCGCCACGACCGCGCGCCTCACCCACCACTGGTCCACCTGTTCGCCACCTCACCACCCTCGTGGACCGGTTTTAGGCCACCATGTCACCTGATGACGTCATGCTGACATCATCCAACCCGGACCCACTTGCTGATGTCATGCTGACGTCATTTAAAAAAGGGCACCAATAAGCCGAAAAAGCCATATTTTGTCAAAATTACATGTTTTTTGCACTTTTTAGCAAAAACACTTTTGCACTCTTTGCATGCGTTTTACGACAAAGAAATCGCCAACCTACTCAAAACCAACCGGAGAGCTTCAGCGCGCGTACCCACCTACTGTTCCAACCCAAGCAATCCATCTGCCAGGTATTTGTCCGTAAAAACCTCTTTAAAAACTGGTTTTTCTCAGTAATTGCTAAAAACACCTTAAGCACAGAAAACGCTTAAAAATCACCAGAAAACTACTCAAACCCATCCCCCTCTTGGAAAATTGACGGTCGAATTTCACCAGCCGAGCCATTTAGATTGCAAATTTCAGCGAAAAAGCCCGCATTCTTCGTTCGCGCAGTCGTGAACTAGAACCTGAAACCTGCGCTCAATTGCTGAGAAAGACCTGCGAAAGGCTAATATTTGCCTTCTTAAAGACTAGAACAGTATTTCAACTGTTGTGCACTTACCCTATTACCTTGCTTTTTCAGTTTTCCTTTTCGCTCAGACAGTGCTCTTCCAGCCCATGAAACAGCAATTTACTTACCAGTCAGTATCCAAACAACAATGGAGACTCCAGTGGCACCAGTAGCCCTCAATGTTGCTCCCCTAAATGCCCCCCAGAGAGAGCTGGAGTGGTAGGATTTGGTAGACCTAGACTACCAAATCTCAGAGGACTCCTCATCGAAATGCAAGTTCCACCTTCATCTATTAAATGAGCTCAAAGCCAGACATAAGGATGGGACAAACATTTTGGGCATTTGGGATTCCTTCCTCCCAATTTTCAAGCTCCCTCAGGTCAACCAGTTCCCTAACCTGATTCATCTATGTGTTGTCTACTATGACCCCATGCAGAGGGTTGTGCTTGACCCTACAGGTGCAGTGGTATTCAACATGACCCCTGAGGCCATCAGAGAAATGCTACAGTTCAAGACCCAGAAGAAATTGGTCCCCTTGTCCCTAATGGACTTGATCAACCAAGGAGAGAAGATACTAACAGATGCACAGATCCTAAAGCTCAATCAATTATTCATCCCAAACTCTGACACAGTGTTGCACCCTCCCATTTTTTATGGCTACCTCAATCAACTAGGTATAGATCTTGCATACATGATTAGTTCAGTTTTGGGGTACAAGTCACTGGAATTTATTGAGGAAACTGTACTAGTAATGATGACCATGATTTCCCCTGGCAAGACTCCAATCTGTTATGACTATGCTACATACATTTCAGATAAGATGCATGAGCAGTTCTCGAACTTGTCCAGAGAGAAGGTGTTCAGATACACATCCTACATTTACCACCTCATCCTGTATTACCAACATGAGAAGTTCTCCTTTGAGATTAAGAGAACTGATGCAGCAGG